>JAHWLF010000694.1:0-11719 GCA_024679295.1 Phytophthora parvispora
CGGCGGCGCTGGGCGGCGACTCGCTCTCTTCGGGGTCCAGCGGCGGCAGCGACGAGGACGACAGCGACGATTGCGACGACAGCGACGATGAGGAGGAGGACGACGACGACGAAGAAGGAGACACGTGGATCTGCAGGAACTGCGACACACTCGTGGCCGGACGCACGTGCTCCAACTGCTTCACCCACAGGCCGAAGAGCGCGCGCAGGTCGGCGGAGGAGCTGAAGAAGAGCAAGGAGGAGAGGAAGCAGGCGCTGATGAAGAAGCGTAAGCGCCGGAAGCGCGAGAAGAAGCTGCAGGAAAGAGCGAGGATGGCCTACGGCGTCTCCATCTACGAGCTGAAGAAGCTGGTCCTGGAACCCACCAGTAGTCGGCTGGTGGATACGCTGCAGACGCTGACCCACACGCTGGCGATGATGGACGCGTCGGCGGACAACGAGTGGGGCGATGGCCCGTCATTCTTGATGCGCGGCTTTGGCGCTGCGCCATCGTCGGAAACAGCAAAAGACCCGGAATTGTTGACGGTGCTAGCAGATATTTTCCGAGGACAGGAGCGGACATATCCGGTGGAAATTCGGCTGCTCGCGGTGCAGTCTATTAACTATCTGATGAAGATGGACCGACACATGTTCGCGCGGTCGAAGATGGTGGAGGTGGTGGGGTTGTATATTACTGATCTGTTAGTGTGGAAGAAGGGTGATGCAAATAGCGCAAGCTCGCGAGATGTGAAGAGCGCGCAGATGGTTGTCGAAGAGTGTTTGAGTGGTTTGTCGAGTATGTGCAGCACTGAAGCGTTCGCCCTTCGAGAGCTGCTAGCGGATGGAAATTTTGTCGGATACTTGGATTTCCTGGCGACTCTTGTGGATGGAGATGAAGAAAAAGATGGCGGCTTCCACCCAAGTATTTTGATGACGGCACTTAGTATATTGCAGAAGGGCTGCATAAAGTTGCGATGGTCTGGAAAATCTAGTCAAAGGCGCCGATCGCCCGGAAGTGGCAACAACCAGAAACTGGCAGTCTCTTGGTCGGCATCCCCAAAGAAAGGGACCCAGCTGGGACAGCTCACGTTAGAACTTGCCATTAAGTTGGTCAACTTTTTGCGGCATGTACTTCAACACAAGCACATCCCGCTGCACGTCAAGGCATCAAAGTGCCTACTATTAATATTCCATCGGACTCCCCATGACCGCCCGGAGGTCATGGAGAAACTTGTGACACCGGACGTTTTGCGCAAGTTCGTTGCTGTCGTGGTAAACGGAAACAATGACGAGTCAGAAGAATCTCGCCTCGCAATGGTATCTCTGCTGCTTCATTTATTTGACAGCAGACCACAACTGGTCAACATATTCGTCCACGAAAAGATTTATGCAGAACTGTTTAGTGGCATGCTGCCACTGCTACAATCATCGTCGACAGCTCTACGGACCAATATTTTAAGACTCACAGCAATGCTGACTCGAGTGGTGTGCAGAAAGAACTATATGGGGTCTTCAAATAGCCTCCGTCACAATTCCATGGATGGGCTTAGTGCGAAAGGATCTGCTTCGAGTTCCCCTCGGAATCGCCGGAATCGCCATCGATTAAACTCGCTACCGGATCCTGATGTGCTGTCGACGCTACTGCTAGACTTTATTCGTGCAGATTCCATTCCTGCGGTGAGTGTTCTTTTGAAGGATGGTGCCGACTTGAACTTCCCAAAAATGTTCGATGTTCAAGGAAAGGAGATTGACAAGCCTCTAAATGTTGCTGTGGAGTGTGCGTCACTCGGGATGGTACGGCTGTTATTGAAGCGAGGCGCTGACATTCACCAGGTCGGAATCGGTGGTACCGCTCTCCATGTCGCTGCCAGAACAGGACGCTGTGACGTTGCTGCGTTCTTGCTGCAATGTGGTGCACGTGTGCAAGCAAAAGATCGTGATAAAATGACCGTAATGGAGGTTATCAATTCGCTCGATAACAAACCAAGCGGTGATAACACGGGGCCAATTCCGTCTCCGATGAAAAAGTTGTTGGAGCTTCATCAGCGAGCTCCTGGTATGCGAGATTATGATAGCGATTTGTCGGAGGATGATGGAATATCCGGTGGTAGGAGTCGTGCGTGGTTTTACCCATCGGATCATGACGATGAATACGGAGATGAGGATGATGAAATGGATGACGACGAGCTTGAAGGCGAGGAAGGTTACTACATGGATTATAATGATGATGACGATGATGATGAGGTGGATCCACGTGATGAGGATATGGGTGACGAAGGAATGTACAGTGATGGAGATATGATCTATTACGATGATGGAATGTCAAGCGAAGCGGCACCTTCGGAGCAACGTCGCCTTTACTCAACTGCTTCTGAATCAGATATGAAGTTTGGAGACTCTCATCAAGAAGCTGTTGGTGACGTAAACATGGCCTCTACCAGACATGGTCGTGCATCAGTTGGAAGTGACAACGGTTCTCTAGGCGATGACACTATATTGGAGCAAAAGGCTTTCACTGCCACGCCGAATGAGGTTTATGATTTCAGCTTAGCCATTACTCAGTGTCTCCTAGCTGTGTTGCACGACATGGACATCCAGAATGTTGAGCGCTCGGTAATCTCTACGGTGGCGTGCGTACTGGAAATGGCGCCATCACAGCTTGTTCGTGCTTTGAAAGAAGCGGATGTGGTGCTTATTCTGGATACTGTGCATTTCTTGCTGCAAGGCGATAAATATCGCCCGTCGAGCCCAGATCCGGCAGCCCAACAGGTCACTGCTGCAGCCCCAACCCCGCTGTCATCTGCAACGGACACCGCTCGTACAGGTTCAACGTCAACCGCTCACAACCCCAATCTACCGTCTTTTATATTAGCAGTGCGTATTTTGCAAGCGATGATCAGGAAGTCAGCCAAGGAATCTTCCATCTTCCATCAGATTGAAAGAAGGGGCATCAGCGAGCAGATCGAGCAGCTGAATGATGAATCGGCATGCTGGGTTAGCACTACTTCAGATGGAACTTCCAGCAACACACGTGATACGATTTTTGGAAGGGGGTTGGATCTGCTTAAATCTCTTCGCGCGGATATGCTCGAAAGCGGGATGCTTCACCTCCACAAGCTCAGAAATCTTGCGAGACGTTTGAAAGAGTTTACGGACTCGTCACCTTCATGCGAGAAAGATCTTATTCTGGTTGATTTGGTTGATCTGTTTGAGCAGCCAAACTCTATCACTACTTACGAATTTAAGCAGTCGGAGCTCTTGCCGGCGATTCTTCAGTACCTTTCGCCACGGGGAGAGTTAGATGAAGCTCGAGCGTTGTTGCTGATGCGTGCTTTCGAGCGCTGCCCTTCTGCGCTGAAGCACATGCTCTTCCGATTGCAGAGCATCATTACCCAAGAAGAGACGTTTCCGTTGGTTTCGTTCAATACTGGCAAGGGAAGAGAACTCTATCCCCTGACCCGACAGCTGAAGATCGCATTTATGAGGCCTGGTGATAGAAATGCAGGTGGTAAAACCCATGGAGGTACTGCGGGTCGCCCAAAAGGCAAATCGATCCATTCATCACCGCTGACGCACTTCCAGTCTTTTGAAAGAACAATCGCTAGATGCATGCCAGTGATTGATTCGGATCTGTCTTTGCTGTACCTCAATTTAGTGGGGCATTCCATTCAGAAAGTAGTGGAGGGAAAATGGAGAAAGCTCTTGGTTGTGGGGTATGACGACTCACGGTCACACCACCTCGTGAAACCGGTTGGGGGGTCCGACGATGATCTGTCTGAGATGGTTCTCCATGATTCTCAGTGCAAACTAGTTGGAAGTATCGACGTGTACGACCGCATTTCGTTGGATCTAGCACTTTTTGGGTTGCCTGATACCGTGGACAATGGCGGCCACCCTGACAACAAAAAGAAGCGTAAAACCAACAAGCGCAAACGTAAATCATCGGGTCCAAAAAACCAGCATCACGATAGCGAAATTGCCTGCCAAGTGGAAGTAAAAAATTTTGGGGTGGTGAAACTATCAAAACTACCGGGAGCTTGGTATGCGGCAGTGCTTGTGAACAACGCGGGAGAGCCCCTCGGTGGAAAGCACTCAACGTGCGAAGAGATCCTTGCAGGACAAACTACTCACTCGGTAAAACTGCTAACAGAAAATCGGGTTGTCTGCAAGGTACCATCTGATTACATTCGTCCTAGGACGGCTCAACCGCAGGTTGGCAGTGTGGTTGAGGTAGACGGTGCACTGGGAGAAGTCACGCGCGTGTACAGCACTAATGGCTCCTCGAATGGTACGACTAGCCCTGCGAACAGATTGCTGGATGTTAAGGTCAACGCCGAAATTGAAAAGAGTCGTGTGAAAAATGATCGCGTGCACTTCCCACCACAGGAGGTTTCTATCCCCAAGTCTGGAGGTGAGAGTGGTCGTATCGAGGCGATGAGTATTCGTCGGCTATTCCCAGCTCGGGATAGTTCAGCGTTGGCTGGCAGCGTTGGAGATCGTGTGTGGGTTTTACCACCCTCTGAATCACGGATTAAGGATCTGAGTGTAGCTGGGAGAATCAAGAGCTTCCCTTCGGGATTGGAATCTATTCGTGAGTCCAGTACAGTTCTTGTGGAAATTTCGTTCGGATCAACGCAACCGCCGCTCACTGTGAAAGTGAATCAAGATCGCGTATTGAACTTCGCCAACGATGGGGGCGTTTTGTCTGGTCGTGGCCCTTCACGTTTATTGGCGGCGCTGCAGATGGCATCTGGGCGTGGTGGTTCGAACAGACTGTTTGCTGGCGGACGCGGTGGTGGCCAAAGCACCAGTACTTCTGCTATTCACCGTGCATTTGAAAGGGTAGCCGGATCGCTGCAGCACAGTCGACTTGGAGGCGGCCAGGGATCTTCTAGCACGGCCATGGACCAACTTCGCAGCTTGATATCTCTCAATTCGACTTTTACTGGTTCGAATGCGACTAACGATGTCGATACATCAGAACAGGCTCCAACAACCGCACAACAGTCCGAATCGAGTTCTCCACCGAATGAGCTACTTGGAAGTGAAGTGCAAACCGCTGAAGCACCATCAACGCACTCCTCCGCCAGCGCTCAAACGGCTACACAGCTAACATCACCGACGAACGAAGCACCATCACTCCAAGCGTATTTAAAACCGGAGGGTGCCAAGCCCAAGATGACATGTACGCAATTACCGAAAGTTAACCTGGTGGTTGGCTTCCGCAAATGTGACGCTAGCACAGCAGCGCAGGATCGGATTGTAGTTTCGTCCGAGTTTGGTCTGCAGCGCCTTGACAGATCCAAGATGAGCAACGACATGTCCCCAGCATCACTCCTCGTTCATTTGGACCCATCTACCCAGCGCTATGAGGCCACTCCTGGCGCGCGAAAGGCGTTGCTCGATGTCTTCAATACGTTCAGTGGAAACTCAGCATCAGGGTCGTCGCAGAAAAAGAAACGACGAAAGCTATCACCCATGGCTCAGCGCAAGACTGTGTTGGAGGGAAATCCGTGGGACATTGAAAAATTCATCGCGTTTATGGGGATACTACGTGGTGCAGGCAAGTCTGGTCACCCCGGATCAAACGCTAAATTCTGCGTAATGTTCTCAAAATATGCAGAGCCCGACTCAAGCCGAAGTTTGCTTAAGGCAGATGGGTTTGTCTCCCTCATGGTGCACGAGTGCAAAGATGGCGCAAAATCGAAGCAGTTGCTGACATTTTTGCGATCGCGCGGTTACTCTGAGAAAACATTGACTTCCAGTGTATCTCGCAGCAGCAGTGGAGATGATGAAGAAGAGAAGTGTTCGCCCAGCGGAAGCGACAGTGGCGGAGCTAAGGCGGGTAACAAATCCGGCAAAAAGCTGCTCCGACAACCCGTGGTGCTTCGCGGATTTCCTGGGGATCAGAATGTTCTGAAGTGTGTCGAGGATCTGCGTCAAGATTATTGTGCTCGATCCGGGGGCAACGACTTAACTGCTTCTGTGGATGATACTTTACCGCCCTGGAAGCTAACGTACAAGCTTTACTGCGACTTTCAAGTGGAGTGGGAGGCTCCATCGTCCTCCAACTCAAATGTGACGAGCTTCGATGCTGGATTATTGGAGCCTTTGGTAGCTCTTGAGTCCAAACCACCGACGCGGCTACTGTCCCATGGAATTGTCACGATTGATGGTATGCACGGGAATGGGGCTACAGACGCGTCGCGGTGGCTGAGCCGAATCACTGCCACACAGACCGGCTCGCGTGACGGGCCCGCTGTAACTAACTCGGTGGCAAGTGCGGTGCGCTTGCTCCGCTATTTATTCGAATTTCGCGCGGATTCGACTTCTTTTGATGAAGGACTATGGACGAGCCCGCGATTGTATAATAAGCTGGAGACACAGATGCAAGATGTGCTCTCCATGTGTAGTGGTATTTATCCGCCCTGGTGCGATGCGCTGGTTACCCATTGCAAGTTTTTCTTTCCGCGTGAATTGCGAGAAAAATTGTTCCGATCCACGTCGTTCGGTTGCACCCGCTCGCTGCACTGGTTCCGCAACCAACTCAATATTGAAGAAAGCTCGACTGATTCAACCTCTTCGATGGTAGGAGGCGGCATTTACAATCAAGAGATCTCCATATCCCCAATTCCAAAAGAGCGGGTCAAAGTGCATCGCGAGAATATCCTTCAGTCCGCCGAGGCTGTGATGAAAATGCATGCGAAGCGCAAAGCCGTTCTGGATGTTGTGTTTGTGGGTGAAAAGGGCTATGGTTCAGGGGTGACAGCAGCATTCTACTCAACAACCGCGCACGCGTTGCAATCTGTTGTAGAGAATCAGAAGAACCGATACTGGATCCCTGGCGAGGACGACGAGACAGAGGCTGTGAAAGCAGCAACTACGCGGGTCAAAGGAGTGGACGACGTGATCGACGACATCACAGGCGACGGAGCTGTGATTCGCCATTCCAACGGCTTGTTCCCGTTTCCCCATCGCACACCAAACCCGAAACTTGTAGAACGCTTTCGTATGATGGGTAGACTAGCGGGTAAAGCTCTGATGGACGAGCGTTTGCTTCCGTTGCCGCTGTCCCCGCACTTCATGAAGCTTGCGGTTGGCGAAAGTTTCGGGTTGGAAGAGCTGAACGACATCTTCTTAAGTCATGGGCGAATTCTTCATTCGATGTACAAGGCCTCAACGAGGCTCTCGGCTGGAGAACAGGACGTCCAAATTGATCAGATGGCCGTAGAAGATTGGCTGGATGCTGTGGGGCTCACATTCATCGACCCACTTTCGCAGGAGCCGTTGGTCGCTGGTGGTGAAGATATTGTTGTGACTGTGAGCAACTTGGCGTTGTACGTACGTGCCGTTTTGGAATTGTGGCTCGACTCGGGCATCCGTGCACAAGTACTGGCCTTCCGAGATGGTATCGGGGAAGTGCTGCCTTTGGGGAAACTTCGGTTATTGTTTGTTCCTGAACTACTATCCTTGTTGTGTGGTGAAGAAGACATCGAGTGGAATGTAGTTTCATTGCGCAAGGATACGAAGCTGGCCCACGGATACACGAAGGACAGTCAGCCTGTGCAGCATTTATTTGAAGTACTGGAGCAGATGCCAGGCGCAGAACGACGAGCATTCCTGTTATATGCGACTGGTTGCCCAAATCTTCCGCCTGGTGGTTTTCAAGCCCTTAAGCCACCGTTCGAGGTTGTTCGGCGAGTCGTCGACAACGTCGAGGTGGATCGTGCTCTACCGTTTGCTCGCACTTGCACGAACACGCTGCACTTACCGGCTTACTCCAGCAAAGCCGTGCTCGCGAAGCAGCTGGCCTTCGCTATTGCAAACAGCCGAGGCGTGATCGACCGTGACTAAGCCGTGCATGCGTTTTACAGTTTTGTTGATCTATTTGAACAATGGATAGCAGTAGATTTGATATCAAGTTGATCGTTCTACTTCGGTGTTTTTGTGGGGGCCTTCTTCCCTTTGAGTACCTTCGTCGTGGTGTCTGTGGCCTTGGAGGCATTTTTCGGTGCTGGTGCTGCTGCACTTGCTCCCGCTTTCTTTGGGCTCTTCCCAACAGCCTTTTTCGGGCTGGACTTCCCTGTTTTCGGAGGCGGTTGCTCTGGTGATGCCGGCGATGGCATCACCGGCGCTACGGCAGCAGGCCGGTGCTCATTCTCCCAATCAATCAAGACTTGACGGATCTACATGCAGTGCATCTAAACGTTAGTTTCTCGTGAGATCCATGATTCCTATTCGCACTGAGCTCGCTTACTTCCGCTCTGGATTTGACGATGTTGTTGGCCGCGTCAAGATCGTCTTTGGCGAAGTAATAGGCGTTTTTGTTGTACTGGTTCTTGAGACTCGGATCAGCCCCGTTGTCGAGCAGTACGCGCAAACTCCTCTTCGCTTCGTGGAATACAGCGATCGCAACGGGTGTCCAGCCTCTGCAGTCACGAGAGTTTACGTTTACTTTCCAAACACGAGCGAGCATCGCTGTTCGTGTTGAAGCTTCTTTCTGAGCGGCCGATGCACTAGCAGCAGCCAGATCCTGTGCTTGTAGTTGGAGAGTTTTACCCTTCGAGACTAACATGGTCACCATTTCCACGTGATCAAATTGTGCAGCAAGTGCCAGCAATGTGCTGCCCTTTTCGTCACGAATATCTGCGCACGCACGAGGGCGATCTCCAGTTTCCAAGGCTTCGTCGGCGAGCTGCTCCATCCGCTTCTCCAGCTCCTCAATTTTCCCCTCGCGGGCAATGTCGAGCAACTCGGAATGAATTTGCATCAGAGCGAACTGCTCGCGCTCCACGTGGTTTGTAATGCGCTCTTGCCACTTGGCCTCGATCACCTTCCGCCTCTCTTCAACAAGTTTGTCAGTCTTCGTAAGATCCCATTGTGCCAAGAGCGCTTGGGCCTCGGCGTTTTTGGCCACATCGTAGGCCGTTTCTCCCTGCTTCGAGCGCAGTCGCGGATCTCCACCGCTTTCAAGCAGTAGCTGCAGCGTCTCCATATGGCCATTATACGCAGCGCGGTACAGCGGCGATCGATTCTCGTCGTTGCACTTGTTCGGGTCGGCTCCACGCTCCAGCAGCAGGCTCACGATGTCTTTGTGGCCTTGGCATGCAGCCTCCGAAAGCGCCGTGTGCCCATGGCCGTCCTCACTCTCGATGTCGTAGTTTTTGTCCAGACAGCTCACAACCGTATCTACCTCATTGTCGAACGCAGCCTCCACGAGCTCCGTGCTATTGCGCTTGGTCTCCTTGGCGACACCAAGTAGCTTGGCAAAGTCCGCTGTATCCGTTGAGCCGCCATCCGCCTTGCCACCCTCCGACGGGAGGTGCACATGGATGACACACATCTCCTTCGCCGTAGCCGGCGGAGGGCTCTCCGCTCGACACAACACCACTAATTTAAAGTGGTCGTTAATGATGAACTCGGCTGCGTCCGGGTCGCCCTCGTTCGGTCGCAGCAGCTTGCCGAACACCTCCGGGGAGAAGAGCTGCTGGCGACTGAACACCTCGCACGGGAAGCTGTCGGGGGCGAAGAACTGCTCCAGTTCCAGAGTCACCAATGCATCAAAATTCACGATGAGCAGCGTGCCGTGCTTCAACGCGCCCACGAGATGGCGCCGCAGCGAGTCGGGCGCCATGTCCGAAGGGTTGGCGGCCATCAGCGTCGTGCCGCGCTGGTACTTGAGGAACCTCGTCGCTTGGCCCGAGGGGTCCACCACCAACGGGAACTTCTCCGCCACGTACACAGCCGAGTCCATGGCGTCCGTCAGCTCCTTGAGCGACACGCGCATCGAGCTGGGCGGCGTCTCGCCATCGCCCTCGCCTTCCTGCGGTGTAGCCATCTCGACCAAGAATGGTCGCTATTGTTGTAGTTGAAGTTCGCGTACCCAAAATATAGAGCTTGTCCCCATTTTAGATGCCCATATTTTGAGAAACGAACTCAATTAATAGGTCCCAAAGCGCGATCGATGTCGTTCTTCGGGTACCGGAGCTCCTCGAGCCGCGCGGCGCAGCAGGAGACGCACCTGAGCGAGCTGGAGCGCCTGTACGTGGCTTCTGAAGCTGCACCTTGTTCCCCGCCGTCTGCTCTGTCTAACTGCCAATTGCCACGCTGTGCACGCGCCTGTGGAACGCAGGAGGGGCCGCCAGCTCGCGAGTCTCGTGCGCGCCGGCGGAAGGGCCAAGAACCAGCAGCAAACGACCTTCGAGGTGCCGGTGGCCGACACGCCGCGCGGACCGCTCGCCCTGCAGCTGTAATTTCGCCTTTGCACGGCAAAACAATGGCTAACTCATTGCAGGAAGTGCTAAAACTGTGGTTGTGTTCTTCTCCCCCCAATGCAATGCAGACAGCTGCCGAACGAGTTCCCCGTGAAGGTTCCGCGGCTCAAGGTGAAGAGCGGCAATTGCTGCTTTAAGGCAGTGCTGTGCAGAGTATTATTTAGCTAATTTTCGTGCTGTTGCGCGGTGTTAGGCGTCGATCCCCGTGCAGCATCGGTGGCTGGATGCGGCGGGCAATGTGCAGGGCCACCCGGACCTGAACAAGTGGACGGCGCACTCGGATCTGGGGCGGATTGTCACGGAGATCGTCACGGAGCTTCGCGTGGTGGCTAATAGTGCGTCGAACAGCAAGCCGCCAGTGTCTCCGGCGAGAAGCAGCTCGCCGGCGCCGTCGTTGACGCAGTACCCCGGATCACGAGCCAGCTACGCATCGCCTAGCCGACAGTCTCCGCAAGCTCAGATCCAACAGCAGCCGAAGCAGCAGACGCCGGACACGAGTAAGATGCAGCGTACCCAGATGCCTGTAATCCCTGCGGTCTTTCCGGAGCTGGAGGAACTCACGTACGTTGGTAGATGGGTTTGGAATGTCGTGGACGCAAAAACTAACTTGGTCTTTGAACATGTCCAGGCTGTCGCAATTGGAGAAGCTCAACTCGGACAAGCGCGCACTGAAGAAGTTCGTGAAGGAGCTGACGTCGGTTCAGGAGTTCACACAGCTGCGGGACGAGGTCCTGCACAGCAACATGGGCATCGCCAAGACGACTCTCGGCTACGAGAGCGAGCTGCGCGAGCTCCAAGAAGTTGTCGAGGCACAGCGAGCAGAGTTGCGTGCAGCACAGCAGGCGCTTGCAGAGAAGCAGGCCAGACAGCAGCGCATCGTGGCGGTACGTAAATCCCGGCGACTCCGTTCACACGCACCCTATTCTGACAGCGTGATACCGTTGCTGTTGTGACTGCTGCGCAGCGCCATCGACCAGACGCGTTGCTGGAGCAGCTCTCAGCAGCGGCGAAAGACGTGGACAATGAGACGGACGAGATTGCCACGCAGTTCGCACACGGCGACATCGACGTGGCGCAGTTCATCTCCACGTACCTGCCGCAACGCAACCTGTACCACGAGCGCACGCTGAAGCTGGCACGCGTGCACCAGCACTGAGAGGGACTGCCGATGAAAGGATCGGGCACCAAGACGGAAGAAATGGATAGATATTTTGCTGTGTTAGTGTCTCACTAGCTCGGGGTTTCAGCCTGGTCATGCCTAGCTGGCTGCTGTTGATCTTGTGTCTTGTGCTGCTCGTCTGCTTTCCCGTCAGTTGCGGAACTTCCAGTCCTGGCGGCACATGGGGCAGTGCTGGCGCATGGACTGCAGCGACTCGAGCCACTTCATGAGGCAGTGCATGTGGAAGGCGTGGTTGCACGCGCCCCACACGGGCGGGCAGCCGTCGCCCGGCATGGCGCAGTCCGGGC
>JAHWLF010000695.1:0-11711 GCA_024679295.1 Phytophthora parvispora
GGGGCTCGAGCGACGCCCCGACGTCCACGCGACGGCTGTGGTCCACCCGAACGCGGAGCTCGGGCCCAACGTCCTGGTGGGGCCGTACTCCGTCATCGGACCAGGTCCGTTCATATACATCTACTAGGATTTTATTATAATAGTTAGGATTTTTACTAACTATTATTATTTTTACTGGATGTGACCATGCAGACGTGGTGCTGGAGGCGGACGTGAGACTGCAGAGTCACGTGGTGATCGACGGCAAGACGCGCGTCGGCAGCGGCACCGTCGTCCACCCGTTCGCCAGCTTGGGGGGCGAACCGCAGGACAAGAAGCACAGGATGTTCCAGCAAAAGCAGGCGCAGGACCTGACGCTCGATGTGGGCAGCAACTGTGTCATCCGGGAGCACGTGACGGTGCACGGCAGCACGTCGTACTCGGAGTCGCCTACGTCCGTGGGCGACGACTGCTGGCTGCTCTGCGGCGCTCACGTGGCCCACGACGCACAATTGGGCAGACGAGTGGTGGTCTCGAACAACGTGTGCATCGCCGGCCATGTGGCCATCGGAGACGGAGCCATCATCGGAGGACAGGTCGGACTCAAGCAGCACGTGAGCGTGGGGCGGCTCGCCATGGTGGGCGGACAGAGCGCTGTGGATGGCGACGTGCTCCCGTACGGGCTGGTTGTGGGGAACCGCGCGAAGCTGGCAGGGCTGAACCTGGTGGGGCTACGGCGCGCCGGAGTGTCGCGGAGCAACATTAAGCTGCTGCTGCGGGTGTACCGCTACATTTTCGGAGCGCCAGCGTGCAAGAAGACAGGCTTCGCACCAGCACTTGAGTACGTAGTTTAGAGAGAGGTTTCGTTTGATCCTAGGTAGTTCACCAACGATACTTTTTGTTACAGCTTGGCGTACAGGGAAACAGTCGTTGAGCGCGCTGTAGCGGTGAAGGAGTATCTGATCTCTGAGGGGCTAGACAGCCAGCGGATACCCATGGTGCACGAAATGGTACGTTCGGGGTGCGGATTCCACTGGAAAACATTATGCGGGTGCTGATTGCTGTGCTGTGACGCGGTATCGATTGCACAGGTGGACTTCGTGGTGACTTCTCCGCAGCGCTTTCATTCGTCTTTGTGCCACGCCGTGATCGCTGGGCCTTCGCACAAGATTTAGCCTCCACTACGAGATCGGTAGAGCAGGAAGGAATTAGATATGAAACATGGGGTCCCAACTGACATTCCGTTAGAATGTTCTGTGTTGTGTCCATAGCAACAGCAGAGGGAGGCTTGGTGGGCTGGATGGTGGTGCTGAAGTAATATGCGCTGGGTGCTAGTATCGCAGTGCTCTCACAGTCCCAAGTTGCAACTCCCGACGCTTCAAACCTTGTGCATACCAGTCTCATGTGAAGACCGTTTCTTTCAAAGGTTGGTTTTGCTGATGAGGTCGTCACTTGTGTTTTTGGCGAAGGACTCGCAAAGCCCATCGACCGACCATGGGGAAGAAAGCTTTGAAACTCGAGACCCCTATTGCAACCAAGACGGATGCTGCAAAGCGGAGTCCAAAGGCGAAGGAGAGACCGAGAAAATCGGTGATGAGACAGCATCGGAAAGCAAGTCTTCGCGCGGAACTGGCCGAAGAACCGCTGAGTCCTCAAGCAGAATCCCCTTTGTTGGAGCCTGCCGAGGAGACTCCGCAGCAGTCAGGTGTGCCAGCTTCGACCAACACGGAGGAAAAACCGAGCCGTCGCATGAGCAAGCGTGCTGGCAAAGGTAACAACAACGAAAGTGGCGATGCACTTCAAAACCAGCAGAGCCCGATACCCTCAGGCCGTCGATCGAGTATGATGTCGTGGCGCACCCGGAATTCCACGGCCTCTATTGTCGAAGATGCACCACCTGCGTCGTGTCCATTGTCTTGCCAGCGGTCTTCATGTTTCATCGGGTCCCTCAACGGAAGTATCAATGAGGTGCACCTTCCGCTTCTCAGTAAGCAAACCAAGACGCGCGTGAATGCACTGAAAGCCCAACCCAAACAGCGCAATCTTGAGATCACCATCGAGCGCTCTGACGAGCTGCCGTTTGGAGCCTATTCCCACCCTCAGGTGCGCGTTCACATTGTCGACCGATGCACCGGACGAGCTCTTTGCGCACCTCAAATAACAAGCGAGGCCAAGTTTTCCGTGGGATTAAGTAACACGGACTGCACAAGTAAGTTGTGTGCAGAGCTTGTTGTAAGCTGTAGTAGCTAACGTGGTTTTATGTCCTGTAGATGTTTTTGAATGGCAGCAAACGCTCGGCATCGCAATTGGTATGCCTACGTTCCTGAACACTCGAATGGTGATGCTGTTTGAAATCCTAGAGTCCAAGCCTCCCACCAAAGGATCGCGATTTCGTCGTGGAACACGATTTGAGTCCGTCAGCACCCACGACGAAGATGACGAGTATCATAAAGCACCACCTGCGACCGACTATCGCCGTATTGCGTGGGGATTCTTCCACACGATTACAAGCAAGGGTAACCCAACGATGGACTCCTTCGTGCTTCCGTATGTGACTGAGGGAACTGGTCAAAGTGCAGCGAAGACTCCGGGAGTCGTTGACGTTTGTGGATTGCGTGTCCGGTTGTTCGAGTATCAAGTTCTTACTTGGATGGATAACTACCAGGCCAGATTACAGTGGGGATGGAGGAAAAACCACCCGACGATGCCTGCAGTCTTCCTGCAATACCAGAAGCGCTCTCGCGTACCAGCACCGACTACACTGCACGTCCAGCTGCGAGCGGTAGCTCCTGCGGAATCACCACGGCAGGCATGTAGCCAAGAGACCAATGCACTCACCGCTGAAAAAAAGGTCGTCGAAGCCAACGAACAAGAACCAAACAGCACTGATGCCAACCCAGAAGACGGAGGTGGGGATAACCAAGAACCCCCGCAGGCAGAGGTTGCTAGCGTCGACCAGGCGGGAGATTCTGGAAGCAAGGTTGTGCCTCCTCCTGGTGCAGATTCAGCCTCAATTGATCGATTCGACTTACTAGCACCATGCAAGAGGAACCCCTCCGAGCCGTGCTTGATTCCTCAACGGGTGCTGTGCTCCCTTCCTACTGGGAAGAAAGGATGTTCCGCAGTAAGCTTCAGCCCATGTGGGCGATATCTGGCCGCAAGCGTGAGCCCGGAGCTGGGGGAATTTGTGGTTCGGGTATACAACATGACGTCTGCAGAGCTTTATGCTGTTGGTCGAGGTCATAGAGGTATTATCTACTCATTGGAGTGGAATGTCCATTCTAGCGGGAAACTGCGACTGCTCTCAGCGTCGTCAGATGGCACTGTTCGGATGTGGGAACTTCCTTCGATTAATACCTCCAGTCCACCAGCATCTCCGAGGACTAGTAGCTTTCGTCGTGGTCGTCTGTTGCCTTTGGTGTTCCAGTGGCACCATTTTCCATGCTTCGTGTATTGTGCGAGCTTCCTCCCGGGCGGCGGCGGCGACATTATTATCACTGGCGCGTCTGACGGATGCTTGCGCTTCCGGAAGGAATCGTCCGTGCCAAATGGCCAACCTGAGCTTGGGATGCTCGAGGTGAGCTCTGCTGCAGTGCATACGATGTGTGTGGAAGCCAAAACCGGACGGATATTTTGTGGTGATGCTAAGGGTGACATCACGGTGTGGAGATGTACGTCAGGGGCACCAGCACTAGCAGGTTATGAGCGCATCAAGACAATTCAAACAGGCCAAACTAGCATCACGTCGCTGGAACTTCATCCGCGGAAGGCACATTTGCTGGTTCATACACAGCCCAACGCTATTTTCCAATACGAGCTGCGGTCATACATACTGCTGAACAAGAGCTACGCTGGTGTTGCCTGTGAATCCTTGCTGGTGAAGAGTACTTTTAGTACTGATGGCAAGCTCGTTATCAGCGGCTCTGAGGATGGCGTTCCTCGACTATTCACGAGTCTTCATGGCCAACAACTGCAACGCAGTGTATGGGGAACCCACTTCTTTCACGGCTGCCCCGTGTTGGACGTGAGCTGGTCCCCTACGGCCCACATGGCTGCACTCTGTTCTTATGGTAAGACTTTTATTTCAGAATTATCTTGCATGTTGTGGTTAACCGAGGCGACTTTGTATGTTCTGTCAGGAGGGAATAACCCGATCGTGGTGCTGTGCTCGTACCGAGATGACAAAGAAGCCGCTTTCAAGGATGAATCCGGCCCAGAAACTAATACCACCACGAGCCTCCAGCAGCTTGTTGTAGATGCCTTCCGGGGAACCAACCAGCAAGATGCTTTAAGTGGCGACCACGCCCAACGTCTTCAGCGCGCACTAGAGCGGCGCCAAAAGCGTTTGCAAGCGAAGGTAAGCGAGATAGCATGCACTTGTTTGCACCAGCGCACACTTACAGCGATGGAAACATGTTGTGTTATGCATGTAGCTGTCATCAGAGACGAAAGCTAGCACGGAGCCAACTTCATCTGTCGCAGTGTAGGTAGTTCTCGTGAATACAAAAAAAAAAACACGTGTGGTTTCTTTTGATACAAACAGGAGTCGAACTCACTTATTCGCTATAATCTGAACCAGCGTTGCCACCGTGGCATCCATCAACTCGTTTAGCTCGTTCTTCAAATGGGGCAGGTTGTCTTGGCTCTTGTCGTACCACACCCGAGTCTTCGTTATCGTGATAAATCCGCCTTTGTCGCTTTCATATCGAATGAGGCGTTGCATTGCTCCTGCCACGGACTGACAGCGGCGTATCTCTGGACGTAGTCTCTGGCATCCCAGACGTGCCTAAACGTAACAACCCCTGTTGTGCTCATAGTTGTTTCAGACCTGCGTAGAAACACTTCTATCTCGGCGCAGTTAGGAAATTCCGCAGCAGGCATTTCCCACGAAAACGGATTCTCCAGCACGCGAGCCTGATTTTTTAGCCACTCAAAACGGCATGACATTATCGCCACGAGCACTGCTTTTCTTTCTTGCGGGAAGTCGTTATCTCCGAGATAGCGTGCAAAACATTTGATGACACGAACTAATAGCCGTGGATTCATTTGTTTGAACTTGCATGACAAGTTGTGGACAATACGGTCGTTCCCATGGATCAGAACCAGGCTCCACAGTTCAGCAATTGACGTGGACGAAGTCAATTCCTTGTCCGAAAGATTTCTTGCTTGCTCCACCGCCAATGATAGCAAACCTTCTTGAGCCTTTCCGCGCGATAAAGCTCTTGCCACCGCTAGTGCCGTTGTCTTGGCGTAATAGTCAACAGTGCATGTTCTGCCTTTAACCCAGCGTTCATTAACTATCAAGGCTGGTAAAAGTGCTTTGCCAACCACAGCCCACAGAAACGCGCTCACAAGCCTGGCAATGTCCACGGCAATAGCATGCTTTTCTACCAAACGGCTGAAAAGGTAGCTTAAGAATATGTTCACCAGTGCCACGTTGCCAGCTTCCTGCAACAGTTGACACAGCACTTGACAGGCGGCAGTCAAAACAAGAGGGGGGGAACTCATACGAGCCACCCCAATAATCTCGTTGACTCCTTTCAACCCGCAATTCATCCATCGCCGCCAGTTTCCTAATCGTAAGGTCCATCATTTTCAAGAGTGTTGCAACATTAACTGGGCGCTGATTTCGCAGTGCCAAAAAGGCGGTGGTCACGTTGGCAAGCTTCACCGTAAATTCCATGTTGTCCACAGCGAGCCATGCAATAATCGCAAATCGTGCGTACACGCTGTTCTTCTCCGTTCCTTCGTTGCCAAAGTACCCGCTAATCTTACTACTTCCATACGGCTTTTTGCCCAAGGCCGAGACTTTTGCCATCTAGAGTGTACCAATCGACTTTCTCTTCGTAGCGTTCGACGCCCCATCAGCGACCGATATCGCAGAAGTGGACATGGTGGTGCAGCTTGGCGATGTAGAATTGCAGCGTCTTGTCTGCTGAAACGCAGTTATTTGCTTCCTGCAGCGCTAGGAACCTCTCATGATCGTCTCAATCCCTGCCTTCCACATTGGGTTCCTGACGTGCACCTGGTCAGGTTGCAGCTCCCAGCTCTTTCGAGCGTTTCCGTCCATTTTGGTGTTCACATTGTGGCCGAACGGAGACTTCTCGCACTTCTCAATGAGTTGATGGGCACTGTCCTCCAACAAAGGCACTGGAATTGGTCCCACCCCATCAACAAATATGCCTGGAACTGCAGGCAATTGGTCGGCGTGTCCTCCAAAAGAGAAATCTTTAGAGTTCTTGTTCAATCCTCCCAAAAGTTACTGATCTTCACACACGCAGCTCCTGCTGGAACCGGGTCTTCACTGAGGCCTCATTTGCCGCTGAATGGCCACTCTCTGTCTCCAAAGTCTTCGTTCAGGTCTGGGTCTTGGTCGACCAGCCTCTCTTGACTATCGCCTGAATCGTAATCCGACATGCCGAAGTTCTTGAAGCCTGTGCAGACGATTGGATGTTACGCGTTGGCCGATTGTAGTAATCGATCAATTGACATCAATCAGAGACTCGTGGATACGATTTCCACTGGTTCCTTGTCTATTTTTGAGAGTAATAGTTGTTCTTATCCATCTTCCATCCGCACCACCACTCTCCAAGCAACAGCTTATTTTCCTTTGTCGAACAGGATGCCCTCTCTGCTAGATGAAGGCAAGCAACGCGGTCACCAGAAACAAAGCAACGCAGTTCACCACTTGTCTCAGAGTCATCGCGAGATTCTAGCGTTGACAAATCTTTTCCGCGCGACTGGAGGTCGTCTTCTCAACGATGGAGAGCGATCTGCTACAACCTGGACTCAACAAACCGGATGGGACAAATTCTTGGCGGTTGGAGCAGCTCTGCAGAACGGAGAGATGCCCATCCCAAAGACCACTACGATGCAGTCGTACTTCACCTCCGTGTTCGGCGTTAAATGGGAGCGCAACCACGTCGTGGCTATCGACTTGTCTGGGAATGCACTCACCGGCTCATTCCCCGCTGAGATTGTTCAGCTCCGCTTCCTCACGACACTTAAGATGCGCAACAATCCAAACCTGCGTGGCACGTTACCACGCGAGATTTACTCCATGCCTCACCTTAAGTTCTGCTACGTGGACGGCACGAAGATCGAGCACGCCATGCCGTACAACATCGCGCACTCGTTCCAAATCACGCAATTGAAACCAGAAGTGGGTAGAGCTGCCGGGTCGGCGATATCCACGGTGCGATTCTGCACAGGCGACAGCCACACGGGCAATCTAATCCATTGGATGGCCGACATGACTGAGGCCGAGATGTACATGGTGCATTCGTCACTTAAAAAGCTCCACGAAAGCGCTGACCCAATAGCACGTCGACAAATCAAGTGCACCGCCAACAACGCCACGGGACCCGAACGCGCCGCTGCCGCAACGAAGCTGCAGCGCATTTACAGGGCTCGTATCGAACGCACCAAATTTCGTAATTTCCTGCATTCCCTTGTAGAGATGAAGATCGATCCTGCTACAGGATACACATACTACGTCAACGCGCGAACTGGAGAAGCGACTTGGGAAAAACCGAAGTTTCTCGGATCGGATACTGCAGTCGAGTCTTCTAGTGTCGGCGATGAAAGCGCCGGTAACGACGCTGCAGATGGACCAGACGCATGGAAGCCCTATGACGACGGCAATGGCAACACGGTAAGCAGTCTTCGACCATTTAGCCTAGCATCCAGAAAGACTAACCGGCCATTGCGAAACGTATTCACTCCTGCGAATCACAGTACTACTGGAACAGCGTGACGGGGGAGTCGTCTTGGGAGCCGCCGAGCTTCCTTACTCGCATCTACCAAGAGTTACGCGAACGCTACGGCACCGACAAGACAGACGAGGAGCGTTTCGAGCTCTTCTTTCAGGACATCGACCGCGACGGCACCGGAGAAATCGACCAAGATGAGTTCGCGCGTTTGTGCGGCGATCTGGGAATGGCCTTATCAGTCAAACAGATCAAGGAGGTGTTCCGCGAGCTTGACTCCAGCGGTGATGGCCAGCTTGATCGCCAGGAAATCATCGCGTGGCTCACTCGAAACTACAAATAACAAACACAGGTCTTGCAATAGTCAATAACAAGTCTATTCATCATCACAAAGGAGCTGTAGTAGCTTCTCAGAGTCTGCGATCGTGCGCGTCAAACCGATGATCTGATTTCCACTGATCAGGTATGTGTCCGTGCAAGCGCACTTGACTGTAGGCGGCTCCGTATCATCGAAATCAGCGATGCTCTCTGATCGACGGAAAATAGCATCGAACTCCACGATCACGGAATAGCCGATGGCTTGGATGCTTTTCTCTTCGACGGAGACCACATCCAGGCACTGCTTAAATAATGAAACATATTTGATGATCCCTTGGTCCCCGTGGTACGTCCCCCAGAACGGCATTTCTTCAGGCACTTCAGACTTGATGAAGAAGCTGGCAGAAGTCATAGGTCCGAGCAAGTTGACGTCCGGCACAACTAGGTACGTTCCGTTTCGGTTCTTAGCAACGCACTCGACCAGCTCTGTGTTACCCGCTTCATCGATATCGCTGAAGCTGTTGCGTGCCGTGCGTGTCCTGGAGACAGCGCACTGCATCGCCTCGAACCACCGCATCCTTGTTGTTTCTGAGCGTGTGACGAAGGTTAGTGTTTCGTCCTCTTCTCGGTGGCCATCAAATACCTCGACCTGGAAGCCAAATGCACCACGGTTCGGCTTTTTCAGGCTCCGACCAAACGCGATCCATTTCCGCGCATTGCATACAACGAGCTTCTTGGGTCGAGAGGTCCACGTTTGCTTCTGTGCCAGCAAGAACTGCTTGAACATCGAAGCTTTAGACGGAGAAGTCGCTTTGGCTGCACCATTGCTCGGGGATCCACACGATGCAGCTGTAGCGTCCTGCAAAGTGAGTTGGCAAGTAGCCTTCTCAAATTTTAGGTGAACTTTGGCCCACTTCGAACGCTTCTGGTACGCGTACCCGCTCACAAAGAAATCATCTTCCTCGACATCGAATGGTGTCGATTCATCTGACTGCAGGATGTCGATGATAGACTCCGGGAACTTGCTCTGTGACCGGCTCTGGAACATGTCGCTTGGGTGCACGGCCTCGTTCCCTCTGGCCAAGTTGTGTGAGGACCCGAAGCCCTCCTTCTCCATCGGCAACCGCCGAAAAGGTTCGAGTTCGCGTGAGAGGTACTCGCTTGCTGATGAGGATGGTCGGGCTAGCGGGAAATCGGCATCCACTTCGTCTTCGCTAGTGTTGCGCTTTCTTGGGGTACCGTTCCGTCCTCCGCCCGTGACAACTTGCAAGCCGAGTAGTGAGTCATCCAGCGCATCCATCTGCTGATAGTGCGTAGCGACTAATGACGAAGCGAAATCATTCCAGCCCTTCACATTGTTGCAAAACTGACGGATAAGCTCCTGTTGAAGCGTAGGCGAGCTGCAAATCTTCGCAATTTTTACGCCAATAATCGCCAGGTGAGCATCGTAAATGTGTCCCGAGCTATTCGCATGCAGCTTCTGCAAAATGAACTCCAGGATAGAGTCTGGTGAGCGGAAGACACTGCGCAGCAGCGGGTTGTTTACTCGTCCGTTGGTGGTCGGTCTGTTCAGGAGATTCAGATAGAGCTTCACTAACCGGCAGTGCAGAATGCTGGCTTTGGGGAACTTCTCAAAAATGTCCATCAGAGATGTAGCCAGGTCCAAGCGAGATAATCGGCTATCAATGCGATCGTTTGACATCCGAATGATAACATCCAGTAACTCCACCACGTGCATAACCAGCAAGGTTGAAGCTAGCGGTCGATGATTCACGACTGCCTTTCCGGATCTGGGAGAATAGCTGAGGGCGGGAGGGGAAATCCCCATATACGGTGCCGTTCGTCTGGGTACTGCAGCAGGCTGCTTCACAGGTTTGCTCGGACTGTCTTTTCCAGCAACCGAGTCAAAGTCTTCTCCATCCTCGGCGTCATCATCGTCAGAGTCGCTGTCGCTAAAGCAATCGCGTGCAGCGAACTCCGATATCGTAGACAGGTGCTGGTGATAGTTGATCGATGCGCATATTGTATCTAAAACGAGGTGAATCGGCGCAACAAACACCTCCAGCTGTTCAGTATCATGCAAACAGAACTCAATAGCGTGCCGGAAAATGTCGATCACAAGAACTCGCGGGATGCAGACACCGTTGACGTAATGGGCGTCCAAAAAGCGAAGCTCGGCCATCCCTAGCTCCGCCAGTCGCGCAAGAATAGTCGGGTTTTCAACCAAAGCTGCCAGCACCGCACATTTGAGTTTGTAGTGCATAGCAGGATCGCTAGGAGCCATCCTTGGGGGAAAGAGCTCGCGTTCAAAAGGCTCAACACTCTCAAACGAAGCCAATTGGATCTTCGTTTGTATATAATAGCGGAAAGTGTTGGGGAATTCATCTTTCAGGATTTTCGTCAAGATCTCCGCGCACCCACTTATCCTCGCATGCACGGTTGACGTCGTATTTGTGGTAAATAACGACGGAGACAATGGCGCCGTCTTGGACGAGAAAAACGAAGACGGTGACACAGAAGGAGGAGATCCACCAAGCGACGACCGCGGTGACGCAGACGATGTGGACGACACGGTTGACGTAGACGAAACGGCAGACATAGACCTTGTTAGTCGAGTCGGTACTTGCTCCACAATCCGCTCCACCAGGCAGCGTACGATAGGAAAATATTCAAACCCTCGACGGATAGAAAGGTGAATCAGTCCGTGCAACAGCGACGCAATATCTGGATTGTACGCATGCGCCGCAAGGCGCGACAGTAGCCACTCTCCCTCGGTATCTTCATTTTCGTCGCAAATCAGCCTGTGCACCGCTGGAAACGTGACGAAATTCTTGGTGATCCGACACATGTTGGCAACCAAGACACTGTCCACCTGCACTTCGTCGTCTACAACACTATTTTCCCCATTTGTCACCTTCAGCCACAAAAATCGGAACAATCCGCCAAATATCCGCTTCCACTCGTTTGCCGTCAAGTCCTCCAGTCGCAGCAAATATCCACGCGTAGCCGGATCCTCGAGCAGTTCCTCGTCCTCGTCGCCATTGACACTAAATTCGGAGATGCTGCTCCCGGAGCTCTCGAACCTCATACTGGCACGCAACCGCTGGATTCTCGCCATTTTCCGCGTCGAGGCGTTGCTCCTAAAGTCCATCATCGTCGGCATATTGGTCGGAGCTGTCGAGGACGACACTGCCAGCCCCTCCAGGCTCACAGTCGGTGTTGATCCCGAATTCCGGTCCTCCATTGCATCAGGTTGCCCATTTGCCGTCGGATTTTCTCCAATTTCCGGTTCATCCGGATTTTCCTCCGCCGGGTCTTGTTTCGGCTCTCCGTACCAGGCCATGGCTTTTAGATAAAATCGGAGGATAATCTCCGTAGCCACGTACGACTGGCGGTATTTGTCCGGGTGTGGAATTGGGTCTGTTGCGTCCTCGCCGTCCCCATTTTCTCTAAAATGATGGTGCTCCTCGCTGAACGACGTGGCGTAGGCGAAGACCTGCTTGATGGACTCGGGCTCCAACAGCAGCTTCTGCACGGGCGAGAAGTGGCCCCTCTCTCTGCGTTGCACCGTGGTTAGCACCGTGTCCACGTCGTAGCAGCTGCAGAAGACGTTGTCCAGCGCGGGGGCTTGGCGCAGCGCCTCGGCGTTGTGCAGCGCCTGCGAGGCCTTGAGCGGGTCGTGCACGGCCTTGGTGAGCTCCAGCA
>JAHWLF010000697.1:0-11686 GCA_024679295.1 Phytophthora parvispora
CGGGCGTGGGGTGGCGGATGCCCAGCAGCTCGCAGCGCTTGACCAGCCACGGGTCCACGCCCAGGTTCAGGAACGAGATGAGCATGTTGGACGCCGCGTCCGCGCTCTCCACCAGCACCTTCTCGCTCTTGCCATTGGGCGCGGGCTCCTCTTCAGAGTCGGAGGAGGAGGAGACGGCGGGCTTGGGCTCCGCGGCTTTGGGCACCTGCGCCTGGCGACGGCGCTTGCCGAACAGGATGCTCATCGGCAGTTGACGTTGTTGCACTGAGTGACGTCCGAATGGCTGGACGGCGGATTGGTGGTGGTGTGGACACACGATGTACCCATCTACAAAAACGCTCGCAATTATGCATAGGTAATAACAATTATTGTAAAATTCAGTTCAAACACCTTGTCCTTGCCGCAACTGCTGGACGCCTGTCCTCGTCTACCAACTCCGCTTACTGAAAAGCTAGCAGCCTCCGGCGAGATCGGACCCACCGGTAGCTGCACCCATGCTAATGCTGGGCGGGATATTTTACTGAAGAGCTCACTGAGGACAGGCGCAGGAACCACAGTTCCTGCGCAGGATATTATGCCCCTATAACCTGGGTAAATCCTTGTGTACATGTATGTTCCTTCTGCACAGGCACATGTCGGTCCGGGTTCACATTCTTGCGGATTTATTTCTGACCGTCATCACTCAAATGAGCTTCTGTCGCCGGGACGTGCCCTCGCCGTGCTGGGTCAACCGGCAAGCTGATGCCTGATGGACATCGTTGTTCTCGTGTTCATTTATTTTCACGTTTATATATGCTTTTATCTGCTACCCGATGTGTTAGTCGATTGATACCACAGAAACGGCAACATCAATGAGCAATTTAGGTACCTTGGTAAGAGGGGCAGTTCTCTGCAGGGGTAAAATGTGTTGAACCGGTATCAACAGGCAAACGCAAACACCATTAATGGTCGCTTCCAAGCGATTTGGTCTTGAAAACCCCAGTGGTCACCGACACCTCCACGCCCGATGCAATACAGTACCACGAATGGATTTTTATTAGATATCATAAAATGTTCTCGACAGCCTGGACCAGTACGATAAAGGAAGCAGGTTCAATGCCAACCATTTCTGCAAACCAAGCAGAATTGTCATGCGTTAGTTCCCAGTGCGAATGGTAACAGTTCAGTTGAGCAATAAGTGTAGCCGTTCATACAGAAAGGCCTGTGGGTTATTACCGCTGTTGTTCCTAAAGAGACCGTGCCCACGGAGCACAACCCAGCGTCGTATTGCTCGAATCAACCACCGGGGCAGGCGTTCATTTCCGATTTTTCGGCTAAGCCGGCAATTCAGAAACAGCTTCCAGACATGGACATTGACTTTAAGAGCTTAAGCGACCTGCAGCTGCTGAAGAAGGAGAAAGAGCTGTACGAACTGTCGTGGCGCTACTCGACCAAGAGCACGTGCGGAACAATGTTTGGCGCCGTATCAGCAATCTGCACTGCCGGTATCTCGTTGCTTGTCACGGGACCAGTTGTCGGGTGGAATACGAACAACGCCGTTTACTACTCGAAGCAGCTCGAGCTGTGCACAGCTGAAGTGAAGAAGCGTCGTCTGAAATCGCTACCGACCAATGTATTCAAAATCACGGCTGGGGTTGCGACGACGGTGACTGTAGGCACTGCTTGTGCAATTATCCCATTCTCAGAAGGTGCTCAAGAAGTCGTCGAGATGTGCGTGGATGCTTCAATGAATGCAGTCGGAGATTTCATCGCGGAAGGCGCAGATATGATATTGTGTCATGCTGATGCAGCAGTGTAGCGTTCAACCAGGCTGGAGAAGAAGCGATGAACCAAGCTGGAGAATCCGCATGCAACCAAGCTGGAGAAGAAATATTTAACCAAGCTGGAGAATCAGCATGCAACAAAGTTAACCAATGACGCGGTCTTCCATGAGCTGTCCGCATTTACCGCTGATGTTTTAGAGAAAATCGACATTGATGAACTGGTCGCTTACTTCATCGAAGCACTAGTCGATTTAGCCGGTATGTTCGACAACATTTCTTCGAGTATCGAGGACCTCGTCAAGAAATTGCCGCAGCTCGTTCAAGCATCGATCGAATCACTGCGCTCGCGGATAGTGCTTCTTGGATGCGAATCTGTGGTCGCTGCAGCATTTTCATTGCAAGTTAAAAGCGATTCGGCGAAATACTTGCGACTTCGCGACAAGCTCGATAGTGCTACGGCACGCGAACTGGTTGACGCCGTTTTCGCTCAACCAGACTGGTTTCCGGAGAAATATAAAGGACTCTCCAACCACGGATTGGTGATGGAAGAAACCCGACTTATTGCTGCGGCCGTGCTCCGATCTGAGTGCGTTGAAGGAGCAGTGCGAGCTTACAAGGCAAGCTCCAAATTTGACTTCGAACGTATCATAACTCAGATTCGGGTGTCATTCCTGCTGTACTTTGACATCGCTCAGTGCAGTATCGAGCTCCAACAGCGTGGTATTTCGACCAATATTTTCCCCGAAATCAGTGTGAACGCTGAAAAGGCGATGCTTTTTGCTGCCACGGCGCTGGCCAAGCTGCTTCCAAACACGAATTGGTACCAGAAAGTCAGTGCCATGCTACTCGAGAAGATTGCCGAAGAAACGTCTGGTCTCAAAGGGAAGACTAACGCAAAATGGACTGCGACTGCATGCGGGCACATTGCGGTGAAGATGGCAATGAAAGGACTAACAGCGTACTCTGCGAACGACGTCAAAAGAGTAGCGAAGTGTCCATAAGCCACATGTTAATCGTCCGAGTACAATTTTCATATTTTTTTCCCGACAGATTTTGTGTGAGGGGTTGTGACAGGATTTTCTTTAACTTCGAGGTTAGTGTAAAGCGGCATATCTCTTGGAGTACTTCATTATTCGCTCAACGCATCGGCAGTGATGCTCAACGAAAACAAAGCACTTCAGCTTGATTCTGCCGCTTGAGCTTCCTGTTCTAAGTGTAGCTGTTTGATAGGTTTTCCTCGGAGTCATCCAGGTTACTTCAGTTCATGATGCACTATTTCACCTTGAAAAAATTCTAGAAAATGTATTGCACGTAGACAAATGAAGCCGCCTATGCGCATCACGGTAGGGGCAGGAGCCAGTTGATCGTGTGTGGCGCAATGTCGTTGTCTTCCAGCTTGCGTGAAAGTAGCAGGTGCACGATATACTCACGCTTTGCGGTTTCGAGCTCCACTTTTTTCATTTCCAATTCAATCCCCGTGTGCGCTTTTTCACGAGCGCTCGCCTCCTCTTTCAGCCTCAGCTCTTGCTCCTTCAGCTTCAGCTCTCGTTCCTTTAGGCGGTGTTCGCGCTCCTGAATCACGCGCTGCTCTTCGTAAGCGCGCAGCACCGCCGCTTGTTGACTCAATAACCGCTGGACTGAATCTGCGTCTAACTGAGGTGGTGTTGGTATAGGAAGAGAACGAGGAGGAGTGTGGACGGCGGCTGGACGGTCCGTATTTATGACCGCCGCAGGTATAACGTCATCTGACGTGATCTTGGATCCGTTGGTCGTCACGCAGTTCGTAGTGTTGGGGGCAACGCTTCAGCATCGCGGCTCGAAGAGCCTCCTCGTCCGTGTCATCGGGATCATAGCCTGCCAAGAAGGCCGCTGCCTCGCGATACTGCTTCTCTAAGTTGCTGATCTTTTCGCGCACACCAGGGGCATTACGATGTTTGATGCCAGCGGCCTCGAGCTGCTGCAAGATACCCTTCAACAGCGCCTCCTTGGTGTTGCCGTTGCTCCTGTCGCTGTCGCATCGCTTGGCGTAGTTGCTCGGGGCCGTGAGCCAGTCCAACACCACCCAAAGCAAAGACTTGCCGCTGTCGACCCCCGTCCGAGTCCCAGAAGATCTTGCCCGCCCGCGTCGTGTCTCCGGTCGTCTCGTTACGCGCAGACTTCCTCGCCTCCGTCGAGCTGGTTTCCTTGCGCTTCATCTTGATTGTAGCTCGGCTCCAGGAGAGCTGCGAACTATAATGCCTCGTGCATTGTTCATTCAGATAATGTGCGGACGTCGTCGAACTTCCGAGGGTGGTCGAAGCTACACGGAACGAGGGTCGTAGTCCATGAATTATTGGCAATAGCTAGCTGCGTTGTGCTCTTTAGAGGAAAGTAGAACCGTGATTCGACGGACGATATCAAGTGCCACTCGACTCGACCCCCTCCGATCGCACCAATTCGCAAGGCATTTATACGCTACCCCACCTAACTTCCATTCGTTTCATCGCCAAACGCAGCGAATTCTAGTGCCAGAGGTGCATTTCGGAGCACTGCAATCCAGCGTGAAAATTGACAAACCTTCGTTTACACCAGTATTAGGGGGGGGGTATTTGGAATCGTCATTCGTATTTTGGAAGTCGGCTTGCATTTCTTGCTTTGGCACTTTACAATTTGCTGCGTGCCACCACAACAAGTTGTACCCCTCCCCACTTCGTCCACCATGACACTACCTAGACCTCTTCTCTCCATCTTCGGCCTTGCGGTGGTTATTCAACTCGCGTTTGGGATCGAGTACACCGACAACGGAGTCGCCATCGTGGGCACCACGGAGCCGCTCGACATCAACGTTGTCGCCGGAACATCTCGCGAGGACCTCATCTCGTACGAGTTCGCGTCGTACATCGCCGTCCACTTCGCCGGCTTCAACCTGCCCGACGGAGATTCCGTGGTCATTATCTCCCCGGACGACAACTCCACCATCTCGCACACCTACACGGGTCGGGGGCGTGACCAAAGCGGGACGTTCATCGCCAGCTTCATCCCGGGCAACTCCGTGACCGTCACGTACAACTCCGTTGGAACCGCTTCGACCGGACAAGGCTATCGCATCACCGGCTTCTCCCGCGGATACCCGACCATGGACCAGGAGTCCATCTGCGGCAGCGGGGACCAGTCGCTGCCGGCCAAGTGCTACGCGCCAGGCACCAACCTGTCCGAGGGACTGCCTCAAGCTTACAAGAAGGCGCAGGCTGTCGCCCGGCTGCTGATCAACGGCACTTACTTGTGCACTGGTTGGCTCGCAGGCAGCGAGGGCCACCTCTTCACGAACCACCACTGCTTCGAGCAGGAGGAGTGGGCGCTCAACACGGACTTCGAGTTCGCAGCCGAGAGCTCCTCGTGCAGTGACCAGTGCGAGACGCAGCTTGGCTGTGCGGGGACAGTTGTGGCCACGACGTCGACGTTTATCGCAGACAGTGAGGACATCGACTACTCGGTGGTGCAGCTGCCGGACTGCGTCGACCTGTCCCCGTACGGGTATCTCCAGTTCCGTGAGTCCGGGCCAGTGATGAACGAGTCGATCTACGTGCCGCAGCATCCGGACGGCTATGCCAAGCGCATTGCGAGCACTGTGGACAACGGCAGTCCCGCGACCATCCTCAGTGTTGGGTTGGATGGAAGCTGCGGAACGGAGCAGGTGGGCCATGACGCTGACACACAGGGAGGTTCATCGGGGTCGCCGCTGATGTCAACCAGCGACAACTTGGTGGTCGCCATTCACCACTGCGGTGGCTGTGCGAACGCGGCAATCGACGTCCGCACGGTGCTGACGGACTTGGCGTCCAAGAACATCACCATCGCGAACCTGGTGGCGTCGGAAGATGATGCGGGCCAGAGCGATCCGCCGTCGTTCGCTCGGACTCCGTGCAGTGCTCAATCCTCCAAGAACTTCACGCACGCAGGGAACCACACGATGCCCTGCAGCCACCCGACGAAGCAAGGGTCGAGCAAGACTGCATTGAAGACGGCGGCTTCGAACACAACTAGCAGTGCCGTGTCCGCAGCGAGCAAGACGACATCTTCACCGACACCGGCAGCTACGAAGTCGAGCACGTCGGCGGCATCGCCGGTAGGGACGGTGGCAGCTTTGACGAACTCCCCATTGGCAGCGGGTACCATGACTTCGAGTAAGGTTACGACGTCCAAATCGACTTCAGCCACAACTTCAGCCACTT
The DNA here is from genome assembly GCA_024679295.1 of Phytophthora parvispora. Classification (NCBI taxonomy): domain Eukaryota; phylum Oomycota; class Peronosporomycetes; order Peronosporales; family Peronosporaceae; genus Phytophthora; species Phytophthora parvispora. The sequence continues at coordinate 5,975 of JAHWLF010000697.1, forward strand.
CGAAGAAGGATAGTAAGGGGGGTTCAACCTCTTCGTCGGTCTCCACATCGACTTCGACATCGAAAACTGCTCTAACGTCCGCCTCGGTGGTGACGTCGACGAAAGCCACAAAGGCATCTTCGACGCCGGGCAGCTCGGTGACGTCAAGCAGCTCATCGAAGACCACCTCCACTTCTTCTGTCTCGAGCACTATCTCTACGACGACATCGACATCGACCGCAACTTCTTCTTCATCGTCGGATTGCGATTCCACTGCTGTCTCAACATCAAGTTCGCCTTCAACAGCGAGCACCGTGGACAACAATACGATCGTCGGGAAGCTCAAGACTGCTGTAGTTGGGCCTTCGTATCCTGCGCCAACGTACGCTGCAACGAAAACAGGTTTAACGCACGCATTTAGTCCGAAGCCAACGACACCGACTCCGGCATCTACAAGGGCAAGCGTGGCGCCTCCGGTATCGAGATCTCCCGCGACTCCATCGCCAACAACCACGTCCACACCGAGGCCTTCGGTGCCAGCTACAACAACTTCAACCGTAGCGACGCCGGCACCGACAGTATTGAGGCCGGTGACTCCCTCACCGACATCCACACTCACGACGAAGCCTCCGACACCAACACCAGCCTCGACGACGTCAAAACCATCGCCTACGCCAGCCTCAACAGCGTCCTCAACCCCTAAGCCAACGACGCCTGCACTCCCCGCAGCGACTCCAGCTGCAACTACGACATCATCGTCAACAGTGATTCCCAAGCCGACACCAGCTTCAACTTCAGTGGAGAGCAATGGCAGCAGCGGCTGGGGCGACGTCGAGCAGAACTAACCGCTCCGGCCTGGAGTTCTACATTTGCTTGGAATTGTCATTTCGTAAGACTCGAGGATCGAACTCGGGTCTAAAACAATTCCTGCTAAGTATTTGTTGTCTTCTTGATGTACGACGCCCGTGTGCACGGCATGAATGCCCCGTAAAGGCTTGAGGCCACGCCGATCGCGGACCGCGCGGCGAAACTGGTAGGTAAATGGCCGAGGCCAGCCGATGATGAGGTGCCAGTTCCGTGTCCGCATCGACTCGTACGTGCAACGGTCGGTGGATGATGGCGGGCTCTTCCGTGTAAGCAATGGGGAGTTTGCCCCACAAACGAGGCCGTCATCTGCGATGCTTGTCCTGACCGCGTGACCCGTCATCTACTTTTTTCGCGCGGGATCGAGCGTTCTAGAAGGGATTTGCTTGCGATGATCGGCGATCATTGATCGCACGCCGATACTACACCAGTAAGGTGTCACCCCGCAGCTGCGCCTCCATCAGCGAACAGCAGACACACAGACGGCGAATCGCCGGGCGATGGAGGAGTGCTTTAGTGAACTCGCGCGAGGTCTACATGTACAGGTGTCATGAGGCTGATGTTACTCATCTATTTGTTTGGACAGGGTTATACATTTATAGATATCCAATCCATACAAATCTCTTGTCAACGAGGTGCCGAAGCATCTTCAACCAGAGCGGATACTATCGAATATTGGAGGTCTATATTGTGCTTATTTTTTCTCTCTCCATCTTTCCTCAAATGACAACGCCAAGGGATGTACTTGTGAAGCGTTGTGAAGCGTGTGGCTTCGATTGATGCAGCGGCCAGGCGCTCAGGCGCATGATCCCTGGCTGTGACATTTCACCATCGACTTCTGCTCGGATCCTTCGTGTTATATGCAGTGGCGTGGAAGGCGACGAGCATCCCTGGGACGAATCCTGCATCGCGCCCGACATCCGACCTACTGGTGGAATATCTTACAAAGATTTGGGGCGTCTAGGCGGTTAGAACAAGCTGCTATCGATACTTATGCTACATTTTTAAATGTAAAAGACCACGGTCCGTTGTGAAAAGTGTCAACGTACAATCCGTGACTTGGTCCCTAGCGGTTTTTGCGACAGCCGCGCACTCTTGCTGCCTGCGGACAGTTGCATGCGCGGCCGACGGACCTGAACTCTGTAGTAGAATCTGCTGAAGGCAACAAAAGCCGGCGGTATTAAACCTGCTAAACCGTTAATCTTGGCCACTCAATCGTTTGCTGCTCCGAGCAAAAGGATAGTGCTCGTTGTTTCTGAGCCAGCTACAGGATCGAATTTGAAGCTACCAGATCAAAGTGACAGAGGCTGCGCCTTGCATGCATACCATATGGTCACCTCAAGCAGGAAGCATTTTGTTGTGGTTTGGATCGCGAACCGAGGTAATGGGTAAGGCAGACCTCCCTGTCACAAGAACTGCCCGCGACGAACTAAACGCAAGGCCAGCGTCCAAATGGAGAGCACGCTGCTGATAGAAGTTCATCTTCGCAGCGATAATCCCCGTGACTAAAGTCGTATTGGTCACAGGAACTTCAGCTCAACAGGTTGCAACCCCTATAGGGGGGGGTCTCTGAAACCCACGGACTCACGGAGCACAAGCTGCACATGTTTGCTTATGCTGGAGCGTTGCTTCAAATGCTTGCTTACGCTCCGGTTAATGGAGCCCACCAAGGGGACCGTCACTACGCACGCGTTTCTTTCCCTTCTGGAATTGCGGTGAATCCCACCAGGTGTCGCGGCTCGGATAGCTCTCATCGAAGTTGACAAGCTGTCAAACTACTGAAGGAACCCATTCATTCTTCAATTTGCCTTCTCAGCAAGAAGCAGCGGCATCACCACACCATAACCAGTCTTGGTTGACATCTTCCTGACTCTCCGCACCACTTCAACTTCGTCTCATGGCTGCACCCGACCTGAGAGTGAGCGTCAATAGCTACCATGATGGCCCGACGGAGGGCAGCCAGACGTATGCCATCGTCGTCTGCATGTTTTCATCACTTGGCGGCTTCTTCTTCGGCTACGACCAAGGCGTCACGTCCGGAGTCTTGATCATGGACTCGTTCCTAGAGGACTACTGCGTGGGTTGGCACAACTTCACCTACGAGGACTGCACGAAATCTTCGTCTGACCTTCCGGGGCAGTGGACCACGTTTACTGTCTGGTACAACATGGTGTACAACCTTGGTTGCCTGGTCGGTGCCCTAATCGGTGGCTTTGTCGCTGACCGCTTCGGCCGCCGCGCCACCATCTTTTCGGCTGGTGTGCTGTTTTGCATCGGCACGTGTTGGCTGTGCTTCACTCCATCTCACGAACACACCATGATTTACTTTGCGCGTATCGTGCAAGGCTTCGGTGTCGGTAACTCGTCGTTCTCGCTCCCGCTGTTCGGCTCGGAGATGGCTCCCAAGGAACTTCGTGGTCGTCTAGCTGGACTCATGGCCATTCCGATCACGTTCGGCCAGTGGCTCGCCAACCTCGTCAATATTCTGGTAGAGAACACCGATCGGGGCTGGCGCATCAGCAATGCCGTCTCGATGATCCCGCCTATTATCGTGCTGTGCGGCATTTTCTGCGTGCCTGAGAGTCCTCGATGGACGTATCAACACAAGGGTCGAGAAGTGGCTGAAAATATTCTCAAACGTCTGCGTCGAACTGAAAATGTTCGCGGCGAATTGGACGCCATCGGTGTCCAGATCACGGAAGAAGAGACGGGAAACAAGGGTTTGCGTGGGCTTTGGGAGCCGTCGATCCGCCGTCGTGTTATCATCGCAATGGTAATCCAGCTCGGACAGCAGGCTACTGGCATTAACCCCATCATGACTTACGGCTCGATGATTTTCAAGGACATTACCGGTGCTGGAGTCTACGCGTCGCTGTTGCTCAGCGGTGTCAACTGTTTGAGTTCGGGCCCAGGCTTGATTTGGCTTGACAAGTACGGACGTCGCTACATGGCACTGATCGGCGCTGTGGGCATGGTTATCGGGCATCTCTTCGCCGCCATTCTGTTCACTGCTGTTTGTGATGGCAACGTCGACAATGCTGGCTGCCCTACCGTTGGTGGCTGGTTCATATGTATTGGCACGGCATTCTTCGTGTTCAGCTACTCCGTGTCGTGGGGTTCGCTACCGTGGATTTACTGCTCGGAGATCTTCCCCCTCAACGTACGTGCATCCGCTGTGTCCATGTCGACTGCTGCGAATTGGGTTGGCGGCGCCGTCATGACGGAAGTTGTCAAGCTCTTCCCGTACCTGAACATCAACGGCGTGTTCTTCCTGTTTGCGGGTCTGGCCGTGTGCTGCGGTCTGTTCATTTATTTCTTCTGTCCGGAGACCAAGTGCATGCTGCTGGAGGACGTCGAGAGTCTGTTCGATCGCGGCTACAGTACGTCCACATCTCCGTCGTTCGTTGAGGTAAAAACTCCGGTGGAGAGCAGGAAGAGCGCTGTTACCATGGCCTAGAGACCTTCACAGCGAGCGACTTGCCAGGACATGCAAGCTGGGCACACACTGTTTGTCGCCTCCAGTACTGGCGGGCTTTTTTGTATAGTGGTCATCGTGAACCCACCCCTGCTGGTCAGCGTCCTCCTCGCTGTCGTAGGTGTAGCAGCAGTAGTAATACACTCCTTAATATATGGCGCGGCGTAGGTCCGTGCTGTTTGCTACTGCAGCCTCCAGACAGAGACTTCCATTTGGCTCCGCTGAGCCTGACAGCCCGGAGCGGTAACGCTAGTCGAGCCTGCCATGTGCTTCGAAACTGAAGTTCGACTATCAAACTCCAGTTTTCAAGGATGATGGACGGCACCACAGTGATGTGCTGCAAAGTCTCAGGGTCCGATGCGCCTGAGCACCACGCTGGTAGCGTTGGCGCCAAGGCTGGTGCTTCCCGAGAATCGATGTAGCCTGCATTGCAGTGGCTCGTGTCACCTCGTTGAAGTTGCAAGCCTTCAAGGGAGGAATCCGGAGAGTCAGACGGATCGTCGCCCTTTGTGCCATCGCTACGACTTCGCTACCACTGGTCAACGCAGCTGCAACGCCTTGAAAAATGACAAGCAGCAATACATTGCTCAATGCTGTGTTCCTTGCTTTGCCCCCGTGCCATCCAGCAAGTGCTGCGATCGTCACCAGCCCGGTGGTCTCGGCTGCCTCGGTTCTGACAGCAAATCGCCGGCGTTAAACGTGCCTCCAACGAGCAAATGGTGGGCGAGAGCGCAAAGCGAGCGCAACCGTGCGAATTCGCTTGAGTCTTGGGCTGGCGCCACGTCGAGCGTACTCGAGCCGAGCACCCTCGAAGGCTCAAGTGGGCATCGCATACGCGGGTAATGCTGCAGATCTCGGTAGAGGCCATATGGTGCCTCGGCTCTCTCGACCTAAGTGTCTTGAGACGCTCGTCGAGCGCGAGCCTGCCATTTTGCGGTGCTGGTGCCGTTGTAATGGCTAAGAATGGTCTTCAAATGGGTAAGCATTGCCTGGCTAGGACTGTCACGGGCGCCAACTGAGACGCATTCACAAAGCTACACCAACGTCTCGCTGCTCGCACCAGTCACACCACAACCAAAGGATGACCGTCGCCGCTTGACAACGCTGCTGGGCTGAGCTGAGTCAGCGGCAACAGCACCAACTCATCCCGATCGGCTAGATGATCCATCGATCCTCGCAGACTAAAGTTAGTCACCGCACCGCTTTGAACACGGCGAACCAAGCACGATCAAGCTTTCCTCCTGCGATAGCTCCTCGCCAAGGAGACACCCACACCAGTGCACGATGCAGCGCGGCCCCGTTGCGCTGCGAGGCTCGCAGTGCAAGCTGCCGGCCGGCCGGTTCTAATATTTCGCCCGCGGCCTCGCTGCTTGAAGGCCGCCGTCTTCTGCGCG
>JAHWLF010000698.1:0-11667 GCA_024679295.1 Phytophthora parvispora
AGGACACGCTGCTGCAGCTGGAGCAGCTGGCCACCGACGTCGCCGGCGATGGCGGGCACTCGGGCGCCGCCTCGGGGGTGAGAAGGTCCTGGACGTTCATTGCTCGGAGAGGAACTTGCGCTCGACGGTGCGAAATCGAGAATGAGCCTGAGGGCTGCGTGTTTCTGCCTGCTGGCCGGCAGCCCATAGTGAATCGCTATAGTTTTTCTTTTTTTGAATCTAGATTCGATTAACGCGGAGTGTGCTGGCCTTGTATGCCCGCCACCCTCGGTCGAATCTTGCGCGGGCTAGGTCCCCTTGCGTGAGAAATTGGGACGGGTTGAACTGGGCACAGTTCAACTGGGCCCTGCCGTCGGCAAACACCTGCTGGCACCCGTCTGCATCGGACCAAATTGGGCGGCCTCCACTGCCGGCAGCCTGTATATGAGCACACCAAGCAAAGTCCGAGACCGCATGATGACTTCAGCAGCGCTGCTTCTCCCCAGCGCCGACTGCAGACCGTCGGAATTGGGTCCCTGCTCGGCCGTTCGTTTTTAGCCCAATTTTAGCGCCAGTTGAGTCAGGGGATGCTGTCGTTACGGCTCTCCTTCCCGCCCCAGATTCGGCTGCCAACGCCGTGTTCAGCGGTGCGAAGATTCATTTGCCACACAAAACGCTGGAGGAATGGCGGCGGCGAATCTCCCGATCGCAGCGCCAGACGGCATGCTTCCGTTTCCCCGCGCAAATCGGGCTGCGAAAAGGAATCCGCGCAAAACCGGGCGCATCAAAAGGGAGCCTCAGCGAAGAAAAGGGTACAACGCAGAAACTTTGTCAACCACTTGCGAAATATATTCGCGTCAAAGTTGTAGGGAATTTCGCCGCGCCTTCAAGCGCCGCAGTCTGCATCATGAAGATTCGCGTCCGCTTCCTGCTCGGTGCGGTGCGCTGCACTGCCTGCGTCCTGCGCTCCTCTCATTACGCCCTAACACCATGCTCCGACAGGTAACGCGTGCAGCTTCGTGTCGCTGATGCTGCTGCTGGTGGCGTGTAGCGGCCAGAAGTGGGCGCGCGACGCCGTCAACTCCGTCGACATCGGGCTCTGGTTCCTGACGGTGCGGTTGCATTGAATCACCACAAAGAGGGGGCTCTGAATCTCGCCAGCAGCTGGTTCGGGGTGCTGTTTCCTCTGACGTGTTCGTTCCCAGGGCACGGGCGTGCGCTACAAGCTCATCAACGCCGGCGCCGCTGTCGACAGCGCCGACGTCACGTCGGCAACCCAGCCTGTCACGCTCTACAGCCGCTTCTGGTAAGAGATGAATCCCCTTCGGTAGAAGACCCTGGTCGTGCGATCTGACGCTCGAGCGAGCAGCTCGCTCTCGGTTGTTGCCTCCAGCGACCCGTGGTGTCTGCAAGATGCCACGGCCGCGAGAGCCTTCACCGTGCTGGCACTCCTAGCCGCTATCGTCGGATTCATACTGAGCGTCATGGTGGCGTTCGACGTCAAGATCCCTACGTGGAATGGAGAGGGCAAGGAGGCCACGCTGGTGACTCCTGTGGTGTGTGCGCTGGTTGAAACCATTGCGCTGGTCCCCGCTGTGACTTTGTGGCAACGCATGGTGACGGGGTATGATAAACAGTGTCGCGAGGCGATGAATATCAATACCTTCACTTGCATCAAGACGGGCTCGACGTTTACCTTGGCTATTGCTGCTATTCCATTCGCTGCGGTGACGTATATGTTGTGGCGGCTTTCGCACTCCTACTATGTAAGGCCCGCATTTCCAAACAAGTAATGCTCAAATATGGTGAAAGTACCTGCGTACTGAGCTTGCATTTTTGGCGGTGCTGCTAGGAAGCAAAACGGGCTGGCAGAATTGCAGACGGGTTCACACTCGCAGCAAAAACAGGTAAGATATGCCGATTCCGTTTCAGCGCTTTACTTACTCAACGCTTTGGTTCTTGTCGTTATTGAAGACAACGTGGATGAAATTTTGTCGGGCATCGCCAACAGGATTGATATCGATGCAAACGGCTCCGACGGCAGAAATGCTCTCCATTGGGCATGCACGCTGCATCGCACCAGCATTTGCCATGTTTTGCTGAAAAAGGGAGCGTCTATCAGTAAGAAGGACGTAAGCACGCGCCCATTCCTAGAACCTGATTGTGTTACCTATTCGGCCTAACTGAATGGTGCATTGAATAGAGGGATGGCTGGACACCGCTGCATTGGGCCAGTCGTGTCGGCAACCTTGACATTGTGCGCCTTCTAGCCAAGTACGGTGCCAACTTGAACGTTCAAGACCGGTGGGGAACGACGCCGTTGATGCTGACTGTGGTTGGGGAGAGCAAAGTTGCAGCAGAGACGTTGATTGAGCTGGGTGCTTCTGTCGATGCACGAAACGTAGGCGATCGTCCTCATACTCTGCACTCTATTGCTCGTACTTGCTCACCTGTAATTGTGATGGTATCCACTCAACAGGTATTCGGTCAGACACCATTAATGCTTTGTGCGGAAGGAGGGACACCTCTCCACCAGATAGGCATGGTGTTCTTAAACGCTGGCTCAAATCTCGCATTGCAAGACGTACGTACAAAGCAGAAATTTGTGTCTTTAGACTCTAATGGGCAAAATTGTTGAGTGTTTAGGCACAAGGTATGACAGCATTGCACTATGCAGCTGCCAACGGTAGCGTCAACCTCCTGATGAATATGCTCCAGCAGTGCGACTCTGAACTGGTAGAGAAGCCGAACAAGGTAAGCCCATCAGAAACTTGTTATTGCATTATGACGACTACCTCACTTGCCCATACCAATTGTAGTTTGGCGAGGCTCTTTCATACCTCGCAGTTTTTCACTCGCATCCGAAGGTACTGGAACTGATCAAAAATTGGCGAGAAGGGAACCCAATTGTGGCATCCCATGACGACGACGACGACGATGATGAAGGAGAAGTCACCGGGACAGACAGCGCGGAGGGTGACGATGACAGTGACAATGATAGTGAGGACTGATGTAGGGATCGGTAAGTGATGTACGATAACAACAAAAAAGCCTTGGATCTATAAAGTTTGAGCTATCTCCCCTCTATTGGAGCTTCTCAAGAAGTAATTTAGTGCCCTTCTGCGTGTTGGCAAGCTTCTTCAGGTCTCCCATCGCAGGCTTGAGCGCCTTCTTGACGATCTTGGACGCGTTCTCGGGACCGTTCTCAGTCTCCAGGAACGAGAGAACAACGAAGGAGCCGCGGTTGCTGGATGCCCACTGCGGCAACTGTTCTTCAACAGCAGTGAGCAGAGACTCTGCCATTGACGTTTCCTTGATCAGGCGGCGCAACGCAAAGTGGCCGTTGGCGTCACTGTGAAGAGGCTCCTCTTCCTCCTCGCTGGGCTCTGTCAGCACAGCAGCAGCCACGCTTTCTGCCAGGTCTGAGCTTTCGCTTCTCTTCGCAACCTCAACAATCACATCACGTCCCTCCTTCGAACGCAACAGGGCAGCAGCATTCTCGATGCACATCTCCTCCAGCTTAGGCTGCAGGCCCTTCAGCAGCTCCTCGCGACGAGCATCCGGGTCCTTCTTGTAGTTCACCACCATGACAGTCGGGTCCTCCGGCGACGGCAGCATCGGGGGCTCCAGCAGCACAAGGTCGTCGTGCGAAAGGTACTTCTTGTTGAGCGGGCTGTACAGTTGCAGAAGAACCTTACGTCCACTAGGGTGCGTAGCAATCGAAAAGAGGTGGTCGTTCAGCTCAGCCAGGATAGACTTCTGCACGAGAACGGAGTCATCCACCACATCCAGAATGCGCATGATCACGAGGTAGCCGCTAGGGTGGTTGCACGCGTCCAGCACCTTGTCCTTGAGGGTCTTGATAATACGCTTACGGTCCTTGGCAGCACCGAGCGAAATGCACTTGTTGACAACACGAGCGCCATTGCGCGTAGCCAGCAGCGCCAGCGACGCGTCGCGCACGTTGGCCACCATCTGCATCACGTCGTCGTGGTCCGCGTTGCACATGTACTCCCACAGCAGAGACTGCACGAAGGCCAGGCCGAGGAGCTGCTTGTCCACCATGCGGTTGAGGATGGTGCTGAGGTGCTTCAGCACCTCGGCCTTCTTGTCCGGGTGCGCGGTGATGATGTCGGCGAGGTTGCGCTTGCTCTCGGACTGGAAGTACGCGAACTCGCGACCGTAGAATTCGAGCTTGAGCGCCGTGAGCTGCGACGGCTTGAGGTACTCCTGCGCATACTCGAGCACGTTGGCCGCGATGTTGTGCGTGCCCACCTGCACGACGTGGCCGGTGAGGCACTTGACGATGGCGGCGCGGTCGTCCACGCTGCCGTAGCGGATCATCTTCTGCACGAGGAAGCAGCCGTACTGCATCTTGGCCAGCTCGACCAGATGCTCCTTCATCTCGAGCACGATCTGCGAGCGGTGCTCAGGCTTGCCGTGCTGCATGAGCGACTGGATGACGCGCGAGGCGTCGTGCTTGGCGGCCACGTCGTAGATCTTGCCCTTGACGAGCGAGTAGAGCTCCTCCACGAGCGTGGCGCGCTTCTGCTTGTCCACGTCGCGCTCGCGGATCACGTTCCAGATCTGCTTGGCGCGCGTCACCATCTCGTAGTGCGGGCGCTGCATCTTGCGCTGCTTCTTGGCCAGCTTCTGGTCCATGAACGACTTCTTGCCGTCCTCGCCGTGGCCGGCGGGGCGCTTCTTGGCGTTGAAGCCGCCCTTGCCGTAGCTCTTCTCCGACGTCTTCGCCTGCACCGCCATGACTCCCGAGTGTCCGTGCGTTGGTTGACGTTGACCCTGCCGCTGACCTACTGAGCTCGAGACATGGGGACCAGTCAAAAGCCGCGGCCAGTCAAACTAACCTGGTGTGCGGCACACGATAGGACTAGCATCTGTCACGAAATCAACCTACTGTAACGAATATTGTATCTTGAAGCGGCGCGTCGCTTCAATGGCGTTTGAAGCTGCCATCGCGGCACTGCGCAAGATCTGGAGGAGAGCCGCGGCGCGGAGATGGCGCTGTTCTACGACTACAACGTGGCGGTGCCCGCGAACCTGCGGCAGGTCTGCTCCGTGTGGGGGGAGCTGGACCCCGTGCTCGCCGTGGCGCTGGAGAACCGGGAGGTCCACTTCTTCACGGATGAGGTAGCAGGAGAATGCGTTGCGTTGCGGTGTCGTTGTCGCTGGTAGGCTGATGACGCTTCATGGTTACACACTTTGATCGATGCAGGGAGAGAAGCAGCAAGGGCTGGAGACCTACTCGCGCAGCGCCGACATCGTCACGATGGCCTGGCAGCCTCGGGGCGGAGCGCTCGCTGTCGGCTGGAGCGACGGTATGCGCTGATTGCTTGGTGATAGTAATAGTGAGTTGTTGTTGCGAGTTGTACTGACTTTATTGGTATTATGCCAGGAATGGTATCGCTCTGGGTGTTCAAGGAGCAGACGGCGCGCGAGGTGAACTCGCCGCATACGAGCCGCGTGTGCCTGCTTAAATGGGCACCAGTAGGCAACCGCCTCATGTCTGCAGACGAAAACGGCGTCTTTGCCGTTTGGAAAGTGGACAGTCGCTGCCAGCTCACGCTCAGCACACAGTACGCACGCCAAGGAAGCTTCACTCATTGTGTTTTCGCCACGCTTCCAGCTGCGTCGAGGGAAAATGCAAAGAGGTAGGTACCCCCCCCCCCACACACACACTTTCATTCTAAGCCATCTTTATTGTTCATATTGCTTTTTTTACTGTTTCGCTTAGCGACCACTTTTCTCAGCACGCGTGCCCACAGTTTTTCTTCGGTGGTGAAGTGGGATCTGTGCATCGTGCCGATGACTTGGGGCATATTACGGATGTCCAGATCCTAAACCACGCTATCGATTCTATGATGTTTTATGAAGAGCAAAGCCGCCTGATTGTTATCACACGAGCAGTGCAGCTCTTCGTATACCAAGTTGGTGCGACGGACGGCACTGTGAAGCTTACTACTAAGGTCAAACTTAGTCTAGCAGGAGAAGGCTCGCTGCTGGAAACCAAATGGGCTGGCCCTGGGCTACTGGCAATTGCGTCGGGTGAGGCGATTGTACGATTTTGGAACATTCGTACAGAAGAAAACAGTGTTTTGAGTCTGCCGAAGTCAAGTGGGCTGAATTACAACGTGAATAACTTGAGTTTTTCCCCACGGAGGCGCGTACTCGTGGCTGGTACGGCACAAGGAGCGGTTTTCTTCTGGCGCGCCACTTCCTTCGTTGACAATTCCCAGGGTAACGGAGAAACACCTGCAGTGTCGTATCGATGGGATCTGCTCTTCACTGCAGAAGTTGGGCGTGCGGTGACACGCATCGGATGGAGCAATGCGCACCCAGCATTGTACGCTAACACCGTCGAGGGGGTGGTCATCCTTCACGAAGGTAACATGCAGCGTGCCCTGTGCGGTGATACAGCTGTGATCCAAGTGCGACCCAAGACGCTTTCTATTGAGAAGTTTCAAGATGGGGCGCAGTCCGGTGTGACTATCACACAAGCAACGCTAGAGGCATCGCTGCGGATCAAAGGCGTATCTCATGACGGATCCACACTTGTCGTGTGGAACGGGTCGAAGGCTGAAGTGTATGAGTTGAAGGATGGAGATACTAAAATTTCGAACCAGTTCAAGTGCTTTTCAAGTGCGATGGTACTTCGCGGCGAATCTATCTATCGAGCAAACGGGAATCATGTTGAAATCTGTAACCTTGCTGGAGTCGTGAAAAACTCTATCTCGTTCACGGAGGCTGAGGGCCGACCAGCGATGCTGTCTCTTCAGAACAAGTTTCTTGCTGTTGGCACAGATCGCGGCCTTTTGCGTGTCTTTGATGTGTCCCGCCGTGACCCAAAGGCCTTGGGAAGTATGGGCAATCTCCCCGAAGCGTATGGTGAGGAAACCAAGTCAGCTGTGATGCGATCCATTTGTGTTAACTCGGACGGCACTCGAATCTGCGTTCTGGCTGATCGCGTCGAAGGCGCGTTGCGCATGCGCGAACCATTGAACAAACTCTTCTTGTTCCAGACAGATCTCAACATTTATCAACAGTTCGATTTCGGTGCCTCTCGCTATCCAAACTCGGTTTTCTTTGATCCCCAAGAGCCCCGGTTGCTTATTTGCGAGACTGCCAAAACGGGTAATGACATATCTACACCAGGGGCAGGTGGCGGAGCCCTTGGAAGTCGTCGTGACTCAGGGCCCGATGACGGCTTAGGGGCTGGTTCTGGGGGCTCGAGGGGTAGTCTGGTGTCGGACAAAGAGGTTACTATTATTTTTGCATCGAATGAGCACGGTCTTCTCATGCAGGATAGTTTCGACTTGGACCTGAAGTATACGGCTTTGCTGGGCATTCAGGTGCCCCGCGTGTACTTTGTGGCAAAGGTTGATAACGGTTCTGCAGACGATGCCACCACGGTTGTGCATGTTGGTCGGACGAAGGCCAATAACCCCGTCTCGAAAACTCCAACAGTTTACGACACTGCCAGTTACCTGCGAACACAGATTATGCGTGACTTCACTGGGCTGGACAAGGTAAATAACGAGGCGAAGCAAGCTCTCATCGACTTCTGCTATTTTATGACAGTCGGGAATATGGATGAAGCGTACCGCTCAGTCAAGCTCATCGAGAACCCTTCCGTTTGGGAGAACATGGCTCGGATGTGTGTGAAGACGAAGCGATTGGATGTAGCTGAGGTGTGCCTTGGAAACATGGGTCATGCTCGAGGTGCAGCCGCTGTGCAGGAAGCCAAGAAAGAACCTGAGCTAGAAGTGGCGATTGCTATGGTCGCTATCCAACTAGGATTACGCGACGACGCTGCTAGGCTTTACCGTGAGTGCGGCCGGTACGACCTTCTCAACAAGCTGTATCAAGCTAGTGGCTACTGGAAGAAAGCTGTTGATGTTGCATCCAAACGCGATCGAATCCACCTGAAAACCACTTATCACGCACTAGCACGGCACTATGAGGAAATGGGCGACCTCAAGGAGGCAATGGAGGCCTACGAGGACGCCGGTACCCATCAAAAAGATATCCCTCGCATGCTTTTCAAGCTGGGGAAGATCGACTTGCTGCAAAAGTATGTGGCTACCTCGAACAACCGTGACTTGTTAATTTGGTGGGCGCAATTTCAGGAGAGCCAGGGCCAATTTGATGGTGCCGTGGAAAGTTACCAACGCGCGAAGGATTATTTGTCAATTGTACGGGTATTGTGCTTCAAGAAGGACTTTCAAGCTGCTGCCAAAGTGGCACAGACCAGTGGAAATCGAGCCGCGGCGTATCATTTGGCAAGGCAGTTTGAAGCACATAACGAGATTTCGAACGCTATCCATTTCTTCGCTAGTGGCGGTTGCTATAACCATGCCATTCGTTTAGCTAAAGAGCATCGTATGGATGCCGACCTCATGGGTTTCGCGCTTATGAGCAAGCCAAACGATATGCTCGATTGTGCTGCGTACTTTGAAGAGCAACGTGAAATGGAGAAAGCCGTTCAACTGTATCACAAGGGAGGCAACGTGGCCAAGGCACTGGATTTGTGCTTTCAGGCACAACTATTCGAGGAGCTGCATCATCTCACAGACGAACTCAGTGGCTCCGGTAACACGTCGCCTGCTATCTTGAAGAAGTGCGCCGACTTTTTCATTGCCAATGGCCAGTATGCTAAGGCGGTGCACTTGTGTTTGATCGGAAACCGTGTAACTGAGGCATTAGATGTTTGCATGCAACACGACGTGAAGGTCACGGAGGAAATGGCGGAGAAGATGACCCCACCGAAGGGTGACGACACAGCCTCGCCTGCAGACAAGAAGAGACGCACCGAGCTACTTCTCAAGCTGGCCAAATGCTGCAAGCAGCAAGGCTCGTACCACCTGGCAACGAAGAAATACACCCAGGCTGGTAACAAACTCAAGGCCATGAAGTGTTTGCTCAAGTCGGGTGACACCGAAAAGGTGGTGTTTTTCGCCAACGTGTCGCGCAATGCCCAAATCTTCATTCTAGCAGCCAACTACCTGCAGAACCTCGATTGGCGCAAGGACACCGAGATCATGAAGAATATCGTCGGGTTCTACACCAAGGCACGTGCATTTGAGCAGCTTGCAGCCTTTTACGCTGGCTGCGCGCAGGTTGAGATCGAGGAGTATCGTGATTACGAGAAGGCCATTTCCGCTTTACAAGAAGCCGTACAGGTTGTGTCCAAATCTCGCGCCGACGGCAAGGACGCTCTGCTGAAGCGGTATGAAAAGCGCATTTTGCTGGTCGAACAGTTTGTCATCGCTCGTCAGCAGGCAAAGCACAGCCCGAAGGAGATGATGGATATCGTCACAAAATTATTGGAGGAGCCTGATATCGAGGAGGCCATCCGTGTGGGTGATGCGTATGCTATGCTGACGGAAGCGTACTACGAGGAAGGCGAGCTGAACAAGAGTCTGGAGACTATGGAGGAGATGAAGCGTAGAGGACTCACACTCAAGACGTACGTGGATCCACGTGTTGTGGAGGCCGTACAAGCAAAACTAGGCGTTTCTCTGGGGGATGACAGACGACGTAGACCGTCACCTAGCGACTACAAGCAATCCGTCCCCTCCAGCCGCCCTAACTCGCGCGAAGCCAAATCGAGCCGCCCAAGCTCACGCGAGGCCCAGTCAAGCCGTCCAGGCTCTCGCGAAAATCAAATGCGTCCAGGTTCACGCGAGGCTGCGATGAGCCGTCCAAATTCTCGCGAGGACAAGATGGGGCGCCCTTACGACGAAGAGGTTGAGGACGAGATGGAAGAAGACATCGCCGAGGACGAATAGCCTGGACGTATGCACACTTGCGTTTGAAACACGGATCACAATAGTTCTTTTATCTTCGTCTCTAATGCCGAGCTCGTTTGTCTTTAGTTTACCTGCTGCGAAAAGACTCGGGTAGAAACTGAAAAGGTGACCCGACGCCCATGCTTCTGGGCCAGAGGTCGCGAGGACCATGCCCCGCACTTCACCACGGAGCAGCCAGCAGATACAAACCGCTCTGAACGATGAAGTCGCTGCGGCGGGATTACATGCAACCACCACAGATGCGTGTCTGGGTGACAGCGAGAGTGCTGCCGGCCAAAACCCTGCGGTTATTCACGACGACTTGTTCAGTGCCATGACGCCGTACCTGACTTGCCAGCGATGCAACTGCGTGACATTCATCGACGTACAGCGAGTTCGGCGCAAGGCAGACCAACTGGCTGCCTCTATGAAGCCACTCAACGATACAGGCGAAAGAAAAGACACGACGCTCCTGTACGAACAAGTGCCAAAATGTCCAGGGTGCGGAAGCACGCGATACCTTCGTGCAGGAGTCGTGAGTTTTCAAGAACAAATTGAAGAGGAGCGAAATGCCATCAAAGAGTTCGAACGTCGACGCGTCCCGGCCACTGCTCTATTGCAACGAATTGCTCGCGGATTCCTTGGACGCCTGGAGTTCCGCCGTCGGCTCGTGGAGCGCGAACGGTATTTACGAAAAATCAATCGGGCCGCCACAAGAATTCAAACTCGGGTGCGAGGCATGCAGGCTCGAAGGCGAACTATCATCGAGCGATGCCTGCGGATAATCCGGTTTATGGCACCACAGATTCTTAGCTACGCACTGGCAGCTCGGCCCAACGAGCCGTCGGTCTTCTGGTACACAAACACTGCCGAGCTTGGGGTATTCTACTGGAATTACAGAGAGTACGTGCGCAGATCGGGTGGCAAACCTACCCTGATCAAGGTCGAGAACAATGTACTGGAAATCACGCGGCGTGTACTACGCCGCGAGTACGCCCTCGTCAGCCGCATTCAGGCGCGGTGGCGTGGGCTGACTACGCGCATGGTTTTCCGGGAGTTCAAGCGACAGAAAGGATGGCTAAAAGGCATTCGTCAGTCCCCAGCCGTGAAGATCCAGCGTTTGGTCCGTGGTGATGCCAGTCGCCGCCGCTGCAGAGCGTTGCAAGTGACGATCAAGTATCCAACTCAGCGCGAGGCTTACCGTCGCGAAATGGCAGCCCGCGAGCAGCAAGCGAAGGCGATAGCATTCCGTGAGCGTCTGATGGCAAAATACAAGCAACAGTTCCAGATCAAGCGTACCACGCGCATGATCGTGCAGCAGACCAAGCTGCCCAATAAGTACAAGGCCGATGCCATCGACGAGGAAGAAGACGACGACGAGGACAACAACTTGGGACCAGAGACGAACTCGCATTTGCACCACTCGCTTCGAAGTACCTGCAGCAATAGCGCTGGAAGAGAGGCGCGGGCCAGAGTCGACTTCAGGACTGGCAATCGAAACCAGAACGCCGTCCGTTTTGCGGAGATAAAGCGGCAGCTCGACGGCAAACGCGGTCGGCTGCGCGGACCCAAGCTCCACATCCTCAAGGCGCAGATGTACGCCCCTCTCGACGCCAGCAGCGCAGCTCCCCAGGACGAGCGCGCTTGACCAGCGACAAAGTTGAAGTTTCTATCTAACGTAACACGATACTTAACTTAACCGTCAAACCCATGCAGCAGGTGGTGCAGGTCGTCACAGCTGGTTGCTCACACATTCAAACTTGCGCCCGACCACCACAAGACCATCGTCTCGACAGCATGAGCATCTCGACGGGCGCCGCGGAGTGCGCGGTCGTGGCCTTCGGCTGCAACGACGACGGGCAGCTGGGCACGGGCGCCAAGC
>JAHWLF010000699.1:0-11662 GCA_024679295.1 Phytophthora parvispora
GCCCGCGCGCTCCATGCGCGCGCGCTCGCGCTGCTCCTCCTTGATGCGCGCCGTGTGGCGCTTCATGTCGTCCTTGGCGGCCGCGCGCTTGCTCTCGAGGATCATGTTGTGCAGCTTCTCCTCGTGGCTCTCCATCTCCATGTTGACGCGGATCTGCGAGACGTTGATGTTCTCCGAGTGGCCGCCGGCCGTGATGAGCTCGTCGAAGCCGAAGACCAGCTCGAACTGCTTGTCGCGGATGGACGCCTCACTCAGCGGCGCGCAGATGTCGGGCACGAGCTTGGCCAGCACCTGGATGGTGTGCAGGTCCTCCACGATGTTGCTCGTCTTGTTGGTGATGATCAGCACGAAGAAGCTCTCGAGCGGCTGGTACACGTAGCGCACGCTCTCCGTGTCGATGAACGTGTGCTCGCGCGAGCCGCTGGACAGCAGCTTGGGGAAGGCGGCCAGCAAGCCCTGCGCAATAAAACCCATCAATCACCCAGCCTCAGCGGCATAAAACCCACATTCCACCCACCTCGAGGCGGATCCGGGTGATCTCCACGAACTGGCGCGCCACGAGCACTGCGCACAGGCACAGAGGAGCCGTCAGTACCGGTATCCTGCAACAAGCACCGCCACGGGCGCCGTACCTTTGCCATTTCGGGTCAACAAGGCGGCCGAGAGCACCACCTACGCCAACGTTCAGCGACACACAGCGACGTCCCCAGGGAGAGTTAGCAAGCGGGGCCGACGGGAGCAGATAGAGCAGACACGGAAGTGTGTCGACGGCGCGGAGAGCGGGCTAGAACACGGCCGACGCGAGCAGCACGCTGCCCGCACGCGCGCGCATCCGACTCACCATTTTGCGCGAGGAATCCTTTCCTTATCTTACCCCCCTCTATACGTGGAGCTTCGAGGGGGGCAGGCGCCTTTTCGGCCAATGAGAGGTGTGCCACGGCCAGATTGGTGGAAATGAGTTTCGGCCAATCCCCGAGCGGACCAAGTTGAAGTGACCCCATCTGGTTCTCGGAGGTGGACATCATTGCCCATGGTTCAGGCCTTACCAGCTCAACGCAGAGCTGAAAAAGTGAATGCGCTTGTGGTTTCTTCGCTCCAGCTGCAGCGGGTCATGCGTGTCTTGTCGCCTATTTTTACGGGTAGAGGTGCCATCTATATGCGTTCGTGACAGCAAAACTTGATTTGGGCTGCTGCGTCCGCGGCACACTCTCCAATGGACTCTACCTAAGGCGTCTTGCTGCGTGTGCCTCGTCCATAATAACCCAAGCTTGGCCGCCACCCGCATGGCAGAGCGGGCTTCCTCCCCGGCGGTAACGCCGCCGTCGAGAATGTCGTCGACTGGGGCCATTCGAGAGACCAGGAACTCGTTGGGGTCTCCGCCGAACAACAGCAGCAGCTGCACTGCTCTACCGGTGCCTACTCACCGAAAGTCTACGAGATCGATGTTGCTCACTTCATCTACAACACCATTCCCACCGCAGTCTCGCTCGGGGGGTCGCATAACCCCGCCTGTGCGAGTTGAGATGAGCGTCACGGAGCAGATTGCCCGGCAAACGCGCAAGTCCACGGTACTCGACCCGAAGAACGCATTGCTGATCATGGCCATCCCAGACTACGACGACTACAAGATCATGCAACCGTACAGCTGCAGGTCTCTCTCCAACAAGAGCAAATTCGTGGGCGGTCGTGATTTCATCACGCGCCACAACCCCCAAGAAGTAAACGACTTCAAGAAGCAGTACTCGCGCGATTTTGGCAACCTGAATCGACATCGGTCTATCCTGGCTCCCCCGACTTCCAATCTCTCCACTACAGGTCTGTTTTCGTCTTCATCCGGGTCGATTGGCCTTCTGGGTTCGCCTTCCAAGAACGGCATCGGCAGTAACAACAATCTGCTGTCGAAAGATGGTGCTTTGTGGCGAAAGACTTTTACGACGACCATGAAGGCGTGCTGGGTTCTCACTGGCATCGGTATTCAAGCACTGATCGGCCCAGAGTATCGACTTACGACTAGAACCCCGGTTCTTCCCGCGCTGCCGTCACCAAGACCGCAGAAGCCGCCAATACTTCCGCTGTCGTGCCGGTCTCCGTCGATGTCGGTAAGACCTGAGACACCATCTTCCTTGTCAGCATTTTCAGCGCGTGAGTCTGCTCGGAAGGGTGTCGGAGTGGACTTGACAGACGAGAAAACTTTGGCAGCACTATCACGACTTGCGGTGAGCACCCCGAAACCTCGAACGCCTCCCTGTTCTCCATTGAAAAGGGCCCCCAGTCTGTCGAATCGTGACAGTACTTCTACTTCATCCAGCAGTGGAACATATACGGATGGGGCCGAAATGCTTTCTCTAGCTCCCTACGCCGACATTTCGTGGGAACGGAAGGATGAGTACGATCGAAGCCAAAACACAACCTCTCTCGAGCCAAATCTTGCAGCTCAGCAAAAGAACGCTGGGTTCTCTCTCGCGGGCGCAACGCCACCTTCTTCAGACCAACGCCTCCCCATCGTCTCCCCGATGACACAGCATTTTGACATGGAGGTGTCACCTCCAACGCTAGCATTGGGCACCTTGCAGACTGGCCAAGTGTACCTGTTCCCCGTGCGAGTGCGCAACGTGGGCTCTCGACAGGAACGCTTTCGTGTAAACCGAGTGACTGCCACCTGTGCAGGCTTCGAGGCTGGCATCGCTGAAGCCAGCTACCAACGTGAATCTGCGCGCCTTGCACCAGGCTTGGCTGCCATTGTCACTGTCGCGCTCAGCTTTCACCACCCTGGCCGAGCGACAGGCTCTCTCCGCGTAGAAGCAGAGGGGCTTGGAGCTTGCGATATTGACATCAAATGCATTGTGCGATAGACTTGTTTGAGACGAGAGCGATAGAAAAATAAACTGCATGAGGACCCGGGTCGATTTCTATCCATCAACGTGAGGCTTCGTAATGGGTTTGTGCGTTGAGAAAGACGACTACTAGAGCTCTTCGTGACTCTCAGTCCTGAATCTTCCTGGTGAGCCACAGGCAAGAAGAAACAGCAACAATGCAGGTTGATGAAGAGCCCGTTCAAGCTGCCGCAGGTGATGAAGGTGCTGCGGACCTGCCTAACCAGTCTGACGAAGATCGACTGTGGGGTTTTGGCGTGGGCGACGTCATCCAAATAGTTCAAGGGCGATCTCAGAAGCGAACCTACGCGCTGTACTGTGGCCAAGGTCGTGTCATCCATGCGTGGACCCCGTCTCGCCAGAGCTTCCGCATTCGAGTGGACTCACTGCGCGGCCTGCAGCGATCAGGATACAAAGCGGCAGCGGGTTCGACGGACTTTGACGCATTCTTTCTTCAGCTGCTGGACCTCTCCCCACTCGAGCCAGCAGACGTGATTCGACGCGCCAAGACTGCGCTGCATGCTGCCACAGTCTCCCGCATTTCGAATCTATCGTTCATACTGTTCGCCCGGTATGGTGACAGTATCTTCGTGTTGCTGCAGTCGCTGAAGAAGGCGTACAATGTCGCCTTTCAAAGGTGGATGTTCGGGTCTGTTCCAGCTTTGGTTGGTGAGGAAGGCCAAAATCCTGGTTCTCCGCTGGACGTCGTACTTCGCGTTCACAAGCGCGATAATGAAGCTGACGATTGCGTGGCATCAATGTCCGACATCGAGAGCTTCCTGGGAACGAACGGCGAGCACTTGATCAGCGAGTGGCTCGAGAGGTCCCTTGGTGAGTTCGTCGGAGATACGAACAGGAAGAGCCCGTGGTATGCAATTCTCATGCCCGCAGCTACCAACTGCCTGGGTAAGTCGCTATCTCCAAAAGATATGTTGAAGAGTTTTGTGACTAACTTTTGATTCGACGAACACCCAAACTAGCGCCGCTGTTTCTGCTCTACGACAAGCCTTTAGCGGAGTTCCGAGTCCGGTTCCCTGCTGCCGGTGGGCTATCGGAGCGGCTGGCCGGAGATCGCATGGAATGCGGGTGCGCTGTTTCTGCTGGTGTTGATGACGTGTATAAATCTCTTAACGTGCCTGGTTTTTCTGCAGCGTTTGCTGGATGGACTTCACGCAGCTCAAGGTCATGGTGCTGAAGTGTTCGCACTACATGTGTGATCCGTGCCTCCGTTTATTGCCGCGCAGAGAGTGTCCGTATTGCCGGTAAGTCCTGCAACCGGTGTGAGCTCGCAGCCTTGAATGCTATCACAACTCCTCGCCTCCATGCTTTGTTGCGAATAGTGCACCAATTCGATTCGCGTGTGAAGTCAGCGAATACGTGAAGCAAGAGGCGTGTCGTCTCATGATGGAAGCGATGGCACTCGAAGACAAGGCCCCCGCTCCTGATCTCCAAGAAAATGATGAGCCGCCTCACGTCAAGGACAACAATCTTGTCGCTGAAGGCCCCGAGAACGACGATGAAGAACCTCAAAAGGACTGTTGACAACCGACACCATCGCGACACCCAGCTGCCAACTGAAGATCATTTCACTGAAGAGAGTATCGATATCCACAAATGCAAAAGTATACAACACACTCGAACCTCATATTTGGCATACATATCCCGAAAAACAACTTTTCATTCTTGGAAGATTGGAGATGGAGCAGGTCCGAGAGCTTCCGGGGGGCAAATGCATCCGCAAGTACTCGCCCGAGCACCCGCTGTTCGACGCTGGCACGCGCCTGTGGGCGACCAAGTACTACCACGAGACAGAGTGCGATAGCAATGCGGTTCCACGCGTGGGTCGAGGAATTCCCAAAAATTAATGCAATTTGTGAGTTTTGATAAAATAGGTCGATGGTGCAGCTGGAAGACGCCGGCATTGAAGAGACTGAGCATTCTTCTGCTATTACATGTCGACTGGCTAACTGCAATGTGAGCTTCCAGTCCGTCGCGGCCTATGAAGAACACTACGCCATGTACGATCCCCATACGATTGATTTTACGCCATTGCTGAAAAACTCAAAATTTAGATCATTTCTGGTGTGTGAAGGGTTCATCGCAACGTTTGCCGGGAATGCTCCCGCTCATTTCTGAGTCTTCGTCTTTTGGACATCCACATTAGGTAGGTGGCGATGATAATTGTAGCAGTATTGTCGCACCAAAAGAAATTAACTTTGATGTGGTGGATGAACTTCTTTGTGCAGCGAGACCCACGACGCATTCTTCAAGATCCTGTCAAAGAAGAAGCCTATGTACGTGTGTTTGGTCGATGGCTGTCCGGAGACATTCCAACACGACGACAAGCGGAACCGACACTTGATTCGAGTGCACCAGTATCCGGAGTCGTTTTCGTTCCACCAGCGACGTAACCAGAAGAAGATCGCGAAGCCCGGAAAAGAGAATTCGGGTGCCAAGCAAGTGGCAGGTGCGGTTGAGCCCGATGTGGATGCCGCAACCTTAAGGAAACGTGAGGCACGGAAGCGAAGACGGCAACAAAAGAAGAAGAAACTCCTGGAGCAGACTGAGCAGGACGATTCTGACATGCACGTGGACGCAGGAGCTGCTGTGCCGGGATCCAGTGCGCCATCCAACGACGATGCCACGCAAAGTGAAATCACCGACGTCGACATGACTGAGCTACAGGAGAGCATGCGTGAGCTACGTATTCCCAAGAATGTCCACTTCGGCCGCAAGCGTAGGTCCTAATCGATGCAGGAGGACTAATAGTGGCCAAAAACGCTGAAGAAGTTTTGCATTTATGAATATCCAGCTATCGTAGCTAGTCATTTGTTGCCCGTGTGCTAACGATGACATCATTCGTCAATCGCCATGGAAAACAGTGCTGCATACCCCGGCGGAAAGTCCGAGTAGAGGTGGCCGACACGCCCCGAGTTCACCACCGATGCAGCCAACGCTCGAATGTCTGCCGACTTGACGACTTGAGAGTGATCTTGTTTAACCCACTCAAGGAGCTCGCGAGGCGTAACATTTTTCGGCAGCTTTCCGATGTACGGGGTGCTGTAAGAAGCGGTGTTCTGTTGAATACGCCAGCTCTCCCCGAGAGACCCACAGTCGGCGGGGTCAAAACCGATTGCTGTCATAAATGCGCTCACCTCCTCCTTGGCATTGGCGTTGTCACCGGCGATAGGAAGTGCCCAGCGCTCGGGGTTGTCCACGGGTCGAGGCCCAGAGCGGAAGTGGAACTGGTCAATGTTGTGGAACGCCTTGACCACAACTGATCCTTCCAGGTGCCGTTGAACCATTTCACTGGTTGTAATAACACGCTCATCGAGATCCTTGATGGACCCGTCACGTTCTGGATAGTAGTTCGTCGTGTCGATGACAATTTTCCCAGCAAATGCTTTGGCAGGGAGCTGGAAGACGTTCTTCAACGGGATGGAGACCGACACGAAATCGCTTTGTCGCACTGCATCTTCGACTTCTGCGGCACTTGCAAGAGGGCCAAGCTTCGCGACGGAGGCGAACAAGGAGGCTGGACCTCTGGAGTTGCTCAAAACCACACGATAGCCTGCCTTGACGGCGAGCTCGGCCATGATGGAGTTCATGCTGCCGAAGCCAACGAATCCGATTGTCTTGGTCATGAGTCGCTTGCGTGGTCGTGGATAGGAAGAATGTGCTGCGAGTCGCGTTTCCAATAATGTTGAAATGATCAGAGAATTCGCGTGATGTTCATACCAGATTGCATCACCGTGAAAAGCACGCAAACACTTGTACCCGAATAGCACGCAAACACTTGCTCAGATGACGTCAGTGAAAACCTCACGTAAACCGAATTATTATTTGGATATCTTGCGTGATTCCTACCTCACTCTGATTTTTCACGGTGTGCGTGCGGAAACAAGATGCCTCTCACCTCTTCATGGTACTCACTTCGAAGACGAAGCAGTAGTGTTCTCCATGGACTAAAGCGGAAGTTTCGGATAGGCTCTCGAATGAGCACCAAGAAAGGGGAGAGGCTTTGAGTACTGTGACTGGCAATCAGGTCCCGCATTGTAGGCTCGAGATGCTTCAATATTGCGACGATAATGTACACCTGTACCAAGATGTTAAACAGCCCCCCATTTTGTTAGCATGAGCACGCACACTTCACACCATAGCCATACTCCAATCTTGCGCACCTGGAATTCAGCACCGTATACGATGCTGAAATAGGTGTAGACAACAATGTTTTCCCAGTCAAAGTAGTTCCAAAAGTTTTGGCTATGCCAACGCAGCACAAGACTCAAAAGCGAGCATTGGCACTGATCGATTGCTTGCAAAATCTATAGCAAGGTGCACACAATAAGGCAATACAGTAAGTACTCATCATATACATCTCATCGGCGCTGAAAGTTTAGCCTCACCTGTGGAAACTCTCGCTCCATTATAATCTCGACCCCTTCGGCAATCGCTATCGCTGGTGTTGCATTTCCCCCACCAGCTTTACCATCCCACGCGGGAGCGCTTCTCGGCCAAAGGAAGCGACCTGACCAAGTCGTATTGCAGTGCGATAAAAATCTCAGGATGTCGGCCTCCCCGTAAGTCGGATGCAGTATCATCAACATTGAAACAGGAAAGCAATCCATAGCAACCTTGCCAAACTTTTTGACGATACAGTGCAGCAAGGTGGGCGATGAATCGAGAGATAGACCCTTTGCATAGTTTTTATAGAGCCGATTCATGAGTTTTCGCTCCGAATCCGTTGGGAAGAACGCCGCGACGTTTTGGCTTGAGCTGGAGGTAGTGTTACCATGCACATTCGCGGTGTTCGAGTTGGTTAGTGCCTCCAAGCGACTTCGGTTGCTTGTGACAAGACTGTACATGAGCTTTGCGAAGACTTTGGTGAAAGCAGCTGCTGATCTGTAAACTCCAAAAGAAGGTAACACCACGGATTTCGTTTCCAGATCACTAATAATCTCCCACGAAGCTTGCGAGATCAGCACAAAATCCATGGGCATTGACGAACCCGTCTTGACACCATCTTGAACGGCTTGTAGTATTTTATTTTGTAGCGTGACGATGAAGTCAGACACGTCTGTCGCTTCGATTGTAGTTGTGGCAGTGCTGTTCTGCCGAGAATGGCCATCGAAGACGAAAAGCTCACATCGCGTAATTCTTTCACTTGGGCCTCCAACAAACTCGGAATCATAACGAAGCTGCTTCTCAAGCAGTGAACACGAACCTAGAAGCTCACTGTCATCACACAACACGTCGCGTTGCAATGTGCTCTTGACATCGAGATGTAATAGATTGAGTTCTGCTAGCAGACTGCTGCAATCAAGCAACGCTGGTACACTTGACACAAGCGAGAGAACCAGCAGAAATGATACGCAACAGGTATCTTCAGCATGACATGACCTTATGCAGTCTCCTTTCACGTGACTGCTTAGAGTCTTACTTATAAGTCCAATCAAGGGGCGGCTTTCAGTTAAAAGCAATGACGACGAGGCGTACTGCGTACTCAGACAGCATCGCAGTAGATGGATATGCCTAACCAGATGGGATAACTGAGGAGCGCATTCATGCTCCGAGCTGTTTATTGCCTCTGTGAAATCGACACTCTCTTGCAGTTGCCTGACAACTTGATATATGGTCGTTTGTGGACCATCGAGGCTGAAAAATGCTTTCGCAGCTTCAGGAACGGACATAAATGGCAGAAATTTCTGAAAACTAACCACCGTTGCAAGCTTACTCCACCTGTTGTTCAATTTGAGCACGTTTGTGTTCAAAATCGATGATTCTTGTGCGTAGCGTATTCCAGTCACCGATTGGCACAGCACGCCGACGTTACAACGGTCATCATCTGAAGCTGTACAACTTTTCCAGGCTTCGCTATCAATGCCAACGTCTTGTGCGATTTTGAACGTCTGAGAAGATGCTGATACACTCCTCATTAATTCCAAAAGTCTGGCATGATAACTCTCCTTGGCCATTGCTTCATTTGGAGTTGGCGCTTCCTTCTCCCTGGACTGCAAGGCTTTCCTACATGCCTCAAAAAGTAGCCGCATGTTCGCACAATCGGGCAACGTAAGTCTGGAATCGTTTACAGCCTTGCCCTGCAGCATCATTTGTAGGACGAGTAATCCAGAAGATTTAGCAGCTTCACTGCTAAGAGTACCACTCCGAATTCGTTTTGACACGCTGTCAACCACCAACTCACATACTTCAGTGGCATCTTTCGGTTGCCTAAACGGAAACCATGGATTCTTCTCTTCAAGTTCCGCTGTGAAATGATCTCTTGTCAAGACGTTCACCCAACCAGCACCACTGATCTACGTGCAAACATCAATCAATTTCTTATGCTTACCACGTAATATAACAAAAGGAAATGAACGTGGCAGCGTACCATTGCGAGCCCTGCAATCAATCCTCTGTCGCGTGCAGCGTGAAGATACATGGCAGCACTGTTAGTGATAGCCTCCGTCCATTGGTAGTCATATGAGACGTGATTAGTCTCAAGTAAATGTCTGGGTAACGTCACGAGCATCTACAGCAACAGCAAAACAAAATCCATTAACTATCACCCCACACATCCTCAGTATTTTTTAAGGCATACCGATGCTATGGATAGAATGAGGGCATCAATTGCACCTGCTCCTAGATGTTCGTAGTCAGCTTCTAATTCATCCCGTTGCTTCTGCAGATCAATAACGTGGCACAAATTAAAACGTACTCACACACCCATACCTACTGGTAACATGTCATACATCTTCACATATCAAGTCAGGCTGCATTCCGCGAAATAGTGCGTCGTTTTCGGCTGCAATCGTCTGGAGAGCCGGTCTTCCCCAAGCTATATGTCTTCCTTTAATATAGGTGTGAGCGGACACTCTTTGCCATCGACTTACAAGCTCTCGACCTTCATGGTACTCGCAGATGTACGATAGAGCAACCAGCGCCTGAATAGTGTGAGATAACCAGACCAGTGAAGCACAGCACATATTAGCTGGGAGTCAGACAACAAATCATAACCTAACTTACATCTTGAATAACGCGTATTTCAATGGCATCGATTGAAGAGATTGATGATATCGCGGTTAACGGCCGAACTCGAGACATGTACTGGAGTAAATCAGCGATGAAGCCCGACTCGTCAAGTGCTACAAAAAGCTGCCGTAAACTTGGACAATTTAGCAGCCACAGACGAAGCCATTGCATGGGACTATCATCCACCAAGGACATCATCAGAAAAGGATTGGCACGTTTCACTTCGACCTCGGTCTCTGCCTTGGAGTACATCGTCAGAAGATAAAACGTCGAGTACATCACTCGAGCGAGTGCATCGGCTGAAAAATACACCCAGTGTCGAGTAACTCGACAAATTAGTGCATGTAGGACACGAAAGCAATCCAAAACAGCGACAGAGTACGCGTCAGTGCTTGCGAGAAAAGTCTGGCGATCCAGGTACAGTGTTTCAGTTTCCAAGTGTAGCCCCATAAATTCAAGAACGGCTCCATACAGCTCCAGAAACTGGCTGGCGTCTTCAACTTGATTCATCAGGTCGAATATAAGCCGCTTAGCTCGTTCAGCAGTATCGAATCTTTCTCCACGAACATCAACGTCAAGGAACAGACCAACAACAGCAGAGCAAGCAGCAAGAAATGTCGGGCCCGAGTGGATGATTTCCACGACGGGCATCTGAACAGATCGCACGGTAAACTCGTTAAAAGCTTAAATAAAAAACGCAGAGACCATCTCCTTACCTGCATCAACTCGTCCAAGCCAGCTGCACGCTCCAGCGCATCAACACTCTGCATCCGTATGATCGTACCCGGAAAATCTTCCATACACGGGAAACTTTTCCCACACACAATTCACAATCCATTAGCCGCACCGTTTCGCATTTCACGCGTGCACTCAGAAACCAATTACCCACCTCATCGCGGACCTGGACAGGTCGTTCAGATCCTCGTCGAACGTGAGCATTTCGAACGAGCAGCTCTCCGTCTCCTCGACCTCCTCCGCTTCTCGCTCTTCGTCCGATTTCGGCTGCATCTCTCTCGCCCCCGCCAGCGCCTGCAACCTGTCCCAGAATCTCTCCAGGAAGTGCTGGTCTGCGCCCTCAACCTGGCGTCGGTTCTCCTTGCCAGCACTCAGCAGCTCCGTCAGCCTGGCCAGCTCTTCCTCCACATCGCTCTTCAGTTGCACCAAAGCTGCCTCCAGCTCGCTGCTGTTCTGCACTTGGGCCTTGGCCCTTGCCACAACCTGCACGGGGTCCTGCGGCTCCTCGGCAGCCGCAGCTCTCACCGCGTCGCGCACACAGCCGCCCACTCGTGTCTTCAGCTCGTCCCGGATGAACTCCACCACTTGCAGCTGCCAGAACGACGGCTCCTGTGCCTGCAGAGCCAGCAGCGTCGCCTGGAAATGCCGCAGCAGGTCTCCGAGCTGCCACAAACAGGCGTAAAGATCCAAGAAGTCCCGCCCACTTGCAATTAAGACGCGGCACACGGGCGCAGCAGACGAAGAACACGTACCGGCGTGCCCTCCAGCAGCGGATGCAGCGTCTGGTCCACGAGAGAGCGCTGCTGGCGCAGCAGATCCTCCAGCGCGCCGGTCGCTTCGAGCTTCGCCATTGCCAAATGACGCTTCAACAAGCCACATTTACGTGCCAAAATTAAATTTGTGGTGGCCACAAATAACAAATTAAACGCCATAAATAAGCTCCACAAGTACCCGTTTGATCTTCATGGCGCGGTGGCCGCTGGCGCTGGCCGCGGCGGCGGTGCTGCTGTGCCAGGCGGGCTTCT
>JAHWLF010000700.1:0-11659 GCA_024679295.1 Phytophthora parvispora
CGTGGACGTCATCAAGCAGGCCGGCCACCTCGACTGCGCCGTCAACACGGTGCGCTCCAAGATCGACGTGCTGCAGCGGGAGGTGCGCGGCGAGAAGGCGCGCTCCACCGCCTACGAGCAGTTCGGCGCCGTGCTGGAGGAGATCTTCACGGTGGGGGACGCCGCCGAGGACCAGGACGACGTCAAGCTCGAGGACGAGGACCACGACATGGAGCACGCGGACTTCGGAGAAGACCAGGAGCCCCGGCTTCCACCTATTCAGAGCTCTGTGCTCAGTAACAATGGGGACGTGAAGCTCTCGTTGGCCGAGAAAATCGCTCGCAGCAGCCCGACAGGAAGACTGTCGTGGATGAAGCCGCCGGCCTCGGGCGGGCCCTGCGCTATGGAGCTGCTGGTGGAGTGGATGGAGGACAACTACGCGTCCTACACGCACTCGGCCAAGAAGGGGGATAAGGGACGGATGCTGGCGAAATTGCTGCGCCATATCGAAGCCAACGGACATCGCGGATGCACGATCCATGCCATTCGAGTGAAGATCGACAGTCTGCAGAGGCAGGTGGAAGGGAAGTCGAGACCGTCAGCGGCGTTTGATACGTATGGAGAATCGCTGAGAAGGGTCTTCGCAGAGAAGGACATCGTCCCGCCGAAGGTTGTTTCGCCGCGCGTGCCCGTTGAGAACCGAGAAGAAGTAGCGTCGCACAAGAGTGATGAGGAGCAAGAGAGCAGTGAAGGCAACACAAGCAGCTTCTTGACAGCATGCGATGAGAATCCTGTCAGCTTCGTGCTGGAACAAACGGACATGAACGACATCGAGAACCGAGGCGTCGGAAACGCCAACACGCACGCGTTCGAGAGCAGTCCGGGTCGTGCATCAAACCCGTTCGATAGCGATGCTGAGGAAGAGATGGACGAACCAGCAAAGGGAAATGCCAGTCCGAAGGTAATGCATGAGAGAATCGACCTGGAGAAGGCAAACGCCAGCCCGAAGCGGCAAGAAACAACCGAATTAGCAAATGGGAACACCAGCCCGAAGGTGCTGCAAGAGACAATCGACCTCGCGAAGGTGAACACCAGGCTGGAAGTGCTGCAATCGAAGGAGCCTCCAGTGAATTCCCCATCGACGAGTGAAATCGTGCGTATTGCAACGCTACTCCGTGAGCGACACGACCTCCATCAACGAGGCGTACCTCAGGACCAGATCGACAAGTTCCTCCCATTGCCCGACGTGTAAGTCTGTTCAAATTGAGAGGGGATGCAATGTGGGTGAGCTCTAAGGCTTCAGTTTGGGTGTGTAGCCTTAGATAATCTAAAGATTGTTATGTGTTATTGCTCGTGCATTTCATTTTGCGTTGCATTCACCTCTATCAATGCCATATTGCTACAAATTGTGAGCTGGGAGGCTACCGAATGCAACACCTTGGGAACAACGAGTGAATTGTCTGCAATAGGTAAACAAGCTACGGCACTATCGATGAAGATCATAAAAACTCCCCATAAACGAACTCATGGCGAAGACCACAGGGCGAGGGCATCGGCAGGCACCTTTCAATTGATGATGCTGGAACTGCCCTCATCCGTAGGTATTGCCGCTTCCAGCCCAGTGTCGCGCGGAGATTGATTTCTTCTGAGCTAAAAGGATAACGCAGCTCTCGCCCTACAAGGCGCTGCGGGTCAGGTAGAAGAACATCAACTTCACCAGCAGGTACACCTTCGTCCAGCAGACGCTTTCGGTCGAGAGCAACGAGTGCGCAAACTATTATCTCATTTTCATTATTCGGATACGAACGGCCAATGCGAGAAGCTGCGCCAGCTGAATTGCTTTCTCTATCGTTCTCTTCATCGTCATTATCAAATTCAATCGACTTCCAATCCACTCTATCTTCACCTCCGACGCCACGCCATGAGGGTTCTGATACTCCATTTTGCATTCTAGTCCACCCGGCCGATCTACTTCTATATTTTCGTTTCCGCTCTCGTCCACGGGAACAACCTTATTTTGCGGGGCTGGTAAGGCATGGGGTGAGATTAAATCTTACGCCGTCCGGCGTTCCCGTGCCTGGGAATTCGTTCCACTCACACTATTGCCACGACTTGGTTCACTGTCCACGACTATAGGCTCGCTTTTTAGCTCAGAACCCTCGTCGGGTCCCTCTTGAGCACTACGGAGGATGCGGCCCAGCCTGGCTGAGTGGACTTGAAGTACACGGGCCGTCCTTCTGTGGCTGTCAATTTCGAAATGATCCCCTTCAAGTCGCGAAGAGTACAGAGTGGGAATCCTGCGCGTTGAATCGCATCTCGAGGATCCTTCAGCAGCGACAGCTTGGTCATCTTAGCAGCCCCAAGATACGCGGAGTAATTCGCTTCAAGCCATCTCATATCTTGCTTATGCCGCTGTCATTCGGTTGAACCCATAGCAAAATTGCATCTTCGCTGGAAGGAAAAAATACATAGTTCGTGAAGTTATAGAGCGAACTCCGATCGATACTTCTTTCTCGTAGCGGGTACCTGATAAAAACGTTTCACCTGCGCAGCAATGTCGTCGATATTGCAGCCACGAACATGCCAGTCCACGAGCTTCTTGCGGAACCTTTCCAGCACCTCTGTAGTGTTTGAAGTATCAAAGAAATCCAGGTAGTTGCTGGAAAACCATTCAACAAGAAGCTTCATGGGCGTGCAGAACTCGTCCATCTCGGACGCCATGTTCATGGTCCATTTGAGCCGCAGCGCGTACTTGTCGGTCTGTCGGGACATAGCAGTCTCAGACTTGGGTGTAACTCGAACGCGAATCTGGGACGCGTGCGTGCACGCTTAATGGCACGACAGTTGGAAGCCAAACCATAGTAGTAAGTAACAAAAAATACTACTACGTATTTCCGAAGTGCAGATGTATGACGGCCAAAACGATAACTTGTTGATCTTTCCTTCATCATGCTATTCCCACGAAGTTGAAGTTGCTTGGCGAAAAAGCTCGACTGGTGATTGGTCATTCAATTTCCACCAAAGTCCCAGCAGCTCGCCATGTCAGACCTCCGGATCCCGTGGCTGCGTCCGGTGTCCGCGCGCGGACCGACGCCCGTGCAGCTTCTTCTGGACTGGTTCGTGGCCCTCGAAGACTCGTACCTGTAGTCCGTCGACCAGCGCAAGGAGCTCCGCCGCCTGTGCAAGCGGCTCAACGCCAGCGGCGTCAAGTGCGACTTGGAGGACCTTTTGGCGGACTTCCAGCAGCTGCAGGACATTCTATTGGGCGAGGCCACGCTGAACCAGGCGATATTCAAAGACCTGTTGCCGCATCAAGAGCGGCTGCTGCACCTAGTGCTGGTCACTAAACAAGAGCCAGGAGTAGTAGAAGAAGAAGGAGGAGCAGGAGGACGAGAAGAAACAGAAGAAAAGCAGGAGCCCGCCACTGGCAACGCTCGGCGGAAAGGTATCAATTTTGACTGGTACTGCTCCTCGCCCAGTGGAGGAGCTTGTGGTACAGAGATCGTGGTGACGTGGCTGCAGGAGAACTACGGCAAGCTGATCCGCGCGAGGAAGATCCACCAGGGGAAACCGTTGCTTAAGAAACTCGCCCGACAAATTAAGATCGCTGGTCATCTGGGGTTCACGGTAGTGAAGGTTGATGCTCGGATCAAAAAGCTGCAGTATATGATGAGGAGGAGTCAGCAATTATCAGGTGATTTGCTGCCGTACTCTGTGCGTCTTCACAGAATCTTCAATGAAGGTCGGGTCGAAGTACATGGCGATGGAGAACATGAACAGGCGGGTGATGTCACGAACGGCTCATCTTGGCTCAGACCGTCGCCTACTGGAGGCCCTTGCGCTATGGAAATTATGGTGACATGGCTGCAACATAATTATGGCAAGTTGAGTCGTGCGATTAAGCAGCGACAAAGGAAAAAAAATGTTTGGGGAGCTCGTGCAGGAGATGAAAGCCTCTGGCCATTCCAAGTGCACTATGGCAACGATTCGTTCAAGAATACGTAGTCTACAACTGCAAGTGGAACGACGACAAATACCGGCAGCTTTCTTGCCGTACAAAACGCGTCTTCAAACTATCTTCGGTAGAGATAAAATCCCAACACGGCGATCGTCTCGCAAAAGTGTGGGTCAACATGAAGAAAATGCTTTGGATAGCGACGCGCCAGATCTAGTTCCAGTCACCGAAGATGAAGACGCTGGGCTTGGGACGGATGGCATGCATGCTCTTGCACGTGGCAATTCGAACTATTGCCCCAGGAGTGGGTCAGCCCAAACTGAGGGGACCACCGTCAAATCTGAGCCTCTTGGCACACGACGTGCTCCAATTGATTTGGGCGAAGATGGTGATGACCAGCGTGAACGCCGTTTGGATCCGCAAGCGCGTCGTCAACGCGCTCACCCCTCATCTCCTGGTGAAGTTGCGTTAATCGCATCAATACTGCGAGAGCGGCATGATTTGAGGGAGCGAGGTGTACCTCAAGGAGAGATTGATGCGTATCTTCCTCTGCCTTAGGCGAAGCAGAACGTGTCGGAGGCAATTGAATTGCTCTGTGTCTAAGTGCGCATTTTTCAACCAACATCTTACAATTCGAAGTTCCCCGATCAGGTTGAAACTTAGATTCCTGGGTTCCCGCGATTGATGTATTTGACTCGAGGCTTGTATTACAGTTCATCACTTTAAAATGAAGTCTATCGGCTCCTCGAACGACGTGGTTTTTGCAACATGTTCATCCACTATGGAGGCGCTGTGACGTTTTGGCTCTTGATTTTGGAACAGCAGCATTGAGATCAGGAGTGCCCTCCCAGGTGAACAATATTCAGAGCGATGCTCCACCCGCTTTCCTTTTCTTCTTTTTCGTGGGGTTCAAGAGAATAAATGAGATCCGTGTGGGGTGTTGCATTGGATGCGAACTTACTCCCTAGTAGCCGCAAGCTAATAGTGATAGCGCGCGCTTTCTAATTGTTGTGAGGGCCTCGAGTCCTACACATGCGCTGATTCTTTCTCACCCACCAGCTCCTTCTTCGACACATTATACGCAGACATGGTCTCATCGGTGTCGGGCAGCTCCTTTTCGATGTTCAGGAACGACGGCATCACGATGTCCTGGTCGTTCTCGCATGACGCCTGCACGTGCAGTACGGCCAGGCCCGCGAGTTCAACAGGCTCCTTGTAGACGTGGATCTGGAAGGATTGGTTCTGGTACAGAAAGCACATGCGCTGCTGCTTGATCACATTGCGGGTCGGGTCGCTACGGTGTCGTACGGCGTACGAGTACTCACGTGCGCTGAGGACGCGCTTCAAGTGAACCCTGTGGAAACACAAAGACAGATATCAAATAGTAAGAATCCCATCCAGCTAGTGTAATCCGTTTCAACCGCAGCAAACATACGCATCGCCGGTGTCGAGGTAGCGAACAGTGGTCATGCCGTAAGCGGGGATGCCATACTGCGAGCGGCAACGCACAAACGAGTAGTCCTTGCTCGTTTCTGCAATAGCAATGCGACACCAAAGAAAAACGTTAGCGCGACACATTCACGCACAGCAATCTGCTTCGCAAAAACGTACTGGCAGCTTCCGGCTTGAGGTACACCTTCTCGACTTCGAAGTCCTCGTGGTGAAACGGGATCTCGATCGGGGTCTTGGCCAGCTGGTACTTCCGAGAGGCCTTGACGGTCGTTGGGATGCCACAAAGTCCTGCTGCCGTGTCCACAAGACGTTGCATCTTGCCCTCGAAAGTCGTCGAGTTGTCTGGATCACCACAAAACTTCGCATTAGCGTCTAAGACAACCAATTCAATTCACCGCAACGCTGCATACCGAACACATAGAGCTTGGGGTGGCCGATCCAGGCGCGACAGGTGCGCGCGTCGATCTCACGAGCTTGGTCAATGGACTCAATGCGGATGCCGTTGTTCTCCAGCGAGTAGAACTTCTCGGCACCTTCGGCGGCCGTCACCAGGTGGAAAATGGCAATGTAGCGCCTGCAACAGCATCGAAACGATCCCTGTCAACTTTTAGAACAGTTCCAGATTCTAAAATAATGAATGGAGAACGTACGTGTCTCGCAGCGTGACGGTGTCCAGGTCGTGCTCGAGCTTGAGCTCCTCCCACTGCTCGGGCGTCATGTAGGCCGAGCCGTCCATCACTCCGCGGTCGCAGAGGATGACGCAGGGCTTGCCGCTGTCCTGGGCCAGCGAGTAGAACGAGTCCTCGAGCGAGATCTGGAGATTCAGAATTTGCCACTGGAAGTTCAAAATGTCCTTCTCCTTGAGGTCCCTGTAGCAGGCAGTTTAGGTGAAAGGCAACTCGGTTAGCACCTCGCGCGCGGTTAGGCTAGTGCTAAACGCAACACTCACAGGAAAAAGGCGCCACCCGTCTGCAACAGCGTGGACGCCTCCGGCACCA
Organism: Phytophthora parvispora; assembly: GCA_024679295.1. NCBI lineage: Eukaryota > Oomycota > Peronosporomycetes > Peronosporales > Peronosporaceae > Phytophthora > Phytophthora parvispora. The sequence goes on from JAHWLF010000700.1 coordinate 6,385, forward strand.
CGTAAACGCGGAAGCCGCGGTCCCGGAAGAAGGTGCTCAGCCGGTCGAGCGACGTGGTCTTGCCCGCGCACGGGCCGCCCGTGAGCACGAACTTGTAGATGGGCGCGATGTCCTGCTGGCCGCTCTGCAGCGGGCTCAGCAGCGGCGGTGGCGCCTCCCCCATCGACATGGCGCGGTCCTGCGACCACATCTTGTCCTTGCCCGAGCTCATGGAGGCGATCGAGTCTGCGAATGCCAGGCGATTGCCGCTGCCAGCGTGAAAAGCGGAAAAGCTCAGCAGACGGGATAGGCAAGTCTCACTCCTCAAACGTGTTACCTCACGCGGATCACAGTATTGAGGAGGTACTTAGTCATAAAGGTAATCTAGATAGAATATTTTAAAGGATGTTTATAATGATCGACTTGAGTGGGAGGGTTATTAGGTTTAAAGGGGATCCGGTAAGTCAATCTATCGGACACCATCCGTTTTGTGGTTGCACGAATTTGCATTCACGTGTGGCTTTGGCTTCAAGCCTTCAAGCCTGCCAACCTTCTTGGGGCGACGGCGAGCGCTTGGTGCCGGAGTAAACATGTATCGCTCGTTGGCGTGAAGCACCTTGAAGCTTGCGTGACGATGGGATGGCACAATGCGATCTCAGGATCGACGGTGGGCATTGCGACAGCGTGCCAACACGGCTTGCGAGGAGCTCGCGCAATTTGCCAGGTAAAAGACTACAGTAATCTGCAACATTGGTAAGCACGTGATTGCACGTGCTGACTTAGTCAGCGACGACGCCGCAAGCAGACGACTTGTATCCGCCCTCCCTCGATGATCTGAGTTGGTCGCTACTAGCGAAATACACTCAGAACGGCATCGGGTGCACGAATCCGTCGAACGCGCACAGCATGCTTGGGGTGCTGCTGTCGCTGTCCGATACCGGCGGCGGGAGGGATGGATACCGCTGGCTGAAATGCGTGAGCACTACTTGCCGCGCCCGCATCCGCCGCGCAATGTTCAGCGCCTGGCCGACGGTACTGTGCTTCTTCTTCATCGCGTCCTCCTCCATCGAATCATCGAAAGTCGCCTCATGTACCAACAACTCCGCCCCCATTCCTGTAATGCCACGTTATCAACAGATGAGTAAGTGGGAACGCATCTTATTTCGAGAGCCAAAGAACCACCGCCGCTTACCTGCCAGCACGAGTTCGTTGCACGGCTTGGTATCGCCTGAGTACACGAGCTTTTTCCCACCCTGCAGCGTCAGCACGAGTCCGTACGAATCGTAGCAGTGGAACACTCTCACACTGAGGAAGCTGGTTACGGCATAGCTGATCTCTGACAAGAGCTGGTGCCGAAGAGGGTGGTGAGGGTCGTTGAAGTCTGCACACGTCACCAATTGGATCAACTCGTGATCGGAGCTTTTGCGGAGAATCTGGGGCAACCAACTCTCCACGTATGACAGCACCGATTGTGGGGCTACCACCACGAGCGAACGTGCGTTATTGGCATCATTGTGATGTGTTTGGAAGTACCAATATTCGTACAGCACTCGAACTAAGCCACAGTGGTGGTCAGCGTGGTTGTGACTGATCCAAATACATCGCAAGCCGCCAATGCGCTGAGTCACATCGGAGCCAAACTGTCGCCACAACTGGCCGAACGTCCCTTCCCCGCAGTCCACAAGCATGCTGTCCACATCAGCTGCATTAGTACCCGACAATTCCATGTATATCCCGCTGCTAGCGCGGAGCTTAGATGGTGCAGCACTGCCAGTGCCAAGTACAATGAGCTTTCTTGAAGAGGACACATCCCCTTGGAAGCGTGTCAAGCTTGACAGATTTGGCTGCTGAGCGCCTAGGTCGTCACTGGTCTTATCGTCATCTTCATCTTGGCTCTGGTCTGCTTTCTGGTGCCACCCGGTGCGCTCGTAGTTAAATCCGAGCGGAAGATTTTTTGGATGTACCAGGCGGAACTGCAATTTGCTTTGAGCAACGTGTACTTCACGGTGGCACCCCTCGACAGGCTGGATAATTTGGCGCTGGTAGGGGGATTCAGGTGACCACAACTCGTTCTCCAGAAGCGTTGCGAGGTCGAGTATAGCCGGTGTAACCGTTTGGTTTGGCATTGCTTCTCCACTTGCTGTGGTTGAACGGCCCTGAATCTCTTTCCGCACAGCTGCCTTTGCTGAGGAAACGAAAGCGTAGCCGAAAGCGCCGTGTTGGACTGATTGCAGGGTGGCCCCATTAAACACTAAGTGATCGGACACGCTGATACTGGAAACCCATCGCTTGTACCTAGCATTTGCAATTCAAGTGAGTCTATCGGGAAAAAAATGAAGATTTAGAGACAGATATTTACCCTTACCTGGGCTGTGCTTGCACATTTGGTGGGCTGAGGTGCACCATAAGCGTTGGAGAATGCGCCGCACAGCCGCCCAAGAGTTTGCGTTCTAGGGCAGGGAGATGATCCGATGTGGGGCAGTCGATGATCCACACTACCGGATACGGACTGTATTGGAACCTGGACCACAGAACGCATTAGTCGAGTTGAACCATTCTTCTTTACCAAAAAGTGGTGAACGCACTGTATGAAGTAGCAGAGGGGACTGGAAGACCCAAACGCATCGTCCGATGATGAAGAATACGTCTGGTCGAAGCAGTCTCCATTCACTTGAATTTTTGGAATCTCATCATCACGGCGGTCTCCATCATGAAGCAATTTCCTCTTCTTATGTGGTACATTCTCGTCTGCAACCGAGGGATGCCTGGCAGCCGTGGCGGTGCTGGCGGCGTTTCCTCCATATTTCTTCAGAAGCATTTCCTTGAGATTTTCTTCTCGACCAGAAAACTGTCGGAGTACTCTATCAATATGAGCCAACTTCTCTGGTTGATGTTCTGCGTAAAACTTCTCCAGCCACCTTCGATCAAGGGGTTTCCCTGTGTAGTCAAATTCAGGCGTACGGTTGTCATCGCTGTCACTATCCGAGGACGAGTCCGAACTGGAATGCGCGTCTTGAACAGCTTTAGCATCATCATGTGATAAGGAGCTTTGGATCTCTGTGATATAGCCATATTTCGCGCACAATTGAGCTTTCAAATCGTCATAACGCCCACGATATCGATTCAGGACGACATCAACATAGGGGGTCTTCGCTGGTACCTTGGCTGTATAATACTGAAGAAGCCATGATCGCCAGCGTTCGTGTTCATCACTTCCGTTTTCACGTCTGCGCCCAATCTGGTTGCCAGCATTCGTCGATTGCTGCTTATTCTTCTCTTTAGTATCATCCGGACACTCTCGTTTAGGCGCACCCTTCTGGCAGAGTACGCAGCGCTCAGATCTCTTAGCATCATTTCCCAGCGCAATTGGAATTATTAGCGCGTGTGGATCTGTTCGTTCGACTCCTTCTCTCCACTCCTCGAAATCAATAGATTCGGCATCACCACGCGCTGTTTCTTCCTTCACACCGTCCGTAGTTGTAATTTCAACGCACTGAATTTGCGGATACTTTCGCCGCACGAAACTCCGTATGGCCCCAAGAAAACTTCGGAGGCCGACAGGTCCGTGGAGTCTCAACGTAGCTGCACCGCACGAGCCAAGTGCGAAGATAACGCCAGGAACACCGCTCACTGACTATCGTTAGCCACCAATGTATTAGTACTCTTTTCACATCGGCATCGATCTATTAGCACTGCAAACTTCTTCGTACCTTAATGTCGAATCGAGTAAAGTACATAGCATCCAGCGAGCTGAGCTTGATCCCGTTCTCTCCGGCCAGGCGCTGCGTGCCCTCTCCACAATTGAACAAATACCGCTTCAGCACCTTCACGTCGTCGCTATAGAGTCCGTGGCGCTGCACGGAGAACAGCAGCGACGGTTCTGTGCCGTCGGACCCAGTGCCAACGACCTCCGCAGTCACCTGGCAGTAGGGTTGCCAATACAGCGCCAATTTCAGGCGAATAGATATGTTAAAAAGGATGCCCGTATTGTATACAGCCATATCTGCAACGAGAAGGCTTGCAGTGGCCAGAAATGCTGTGTACGTACAGAGATCCGAGCGTTCGATGCCGCCATGGTTCCCAAGTGACGCAAAGCTTTGAGTGGCGAGGCCGCTCGTACTTATGTGAACAACTCGAACTTAATTGGATATGGCTACAGATTCTATTTTCGCTGTGGCTACATTTTCTACTTTTGTTTTAGCGTCTACAGGCCATTTGCCATTGCTGCTCGAGTGCGATGGGACTCCAAGAAGAGCAGACCGCGTCGCGCGACTTTATCGTGGCGCTGCTCAAGAATTTGGAGGCTCGAGCGTCCACGCCAAAGGAGCTGGAGATCGTCGTGGAGCAGATCTTACCTGTGCTTGTGCCGGGTAAGCGCTGTCGCCTGCTCCACACCCGCGTTGCTTGCTACTAGTGCTGACATACTGTTCCGGTCGTTTAGCGATCGTACATTTACTGAAGGCCGTGGAAGCGAGCGAAGAGCAGGATGAGGTCGGCGGAGACGGAGGCCCTCCAATCCGACCACTGGATCACCTGGCTCGGTTCATGCTTCGTCGTAACCCGCGGCACAACGAACCGGTACGTTGAAGAAGCCTTGCTTGCGTTGACGAGGTTGCACAGGTTTCTGATGTGCGCATAACTGTTTGGTCAGACCACGGAGATGATCGAGCTGCAAGCGCTGGGCCGAAGACTCCTCCGCAAGTAGAAATAAAGCAGCCCGGAGCAGCTTCGCTCCTGATAGAATGACATTAGCACCCGAAGCAGTAAAGCAGTAACGGTGTATGACACATCTTGACCCAACTTGCTCTACATGCCTGCATATGCAATTGGAAAGCGTCTTCGACCCTTGTCGTTTCGTGCTTACGGTGACGGCGAGCGCGACATCATTCCTGGTGAAGACTGCGGTGACGCTGAAGGTAGCGACGAGCCCGAATTGGCGGATCCGTCGTCTTCGCTGACGGAGGCCGACGAGTTCTCAGCTGACTGCTGTATCGAGTTGGCCCCGCTGGGGTGGATATCCATGGGTGGGGCACCAGAAGGAGCCGGGGTTGGCAAGAACGCTGGATCCAGCGCGTCGAGACTGAAGCTGTCGTCCGCGTCGAGCATGGGGAGATCGTCCAGCGCCATCTCCAGCTGCTCGTCCGACGGGACTTCCGCCATCATCTGGTTCGACACGGGCGGCATCATGGGCATCAGGGGCATCGCCGGCGCAGTCGGAACGTTCGATGCGGGTGCAGGTGGCGCCACCTCGGCCTTCGGTGCAGGCACGGGTGCTGCTACGGGGTGCACTGGCGGT
>JAHWLF010000701.1:0-11653 GCA_024679295.1 Phytophthora parvispora
CTGCTGCTGCTGCTGCCGGCAACGTGCAGGCTGCAGCGCCCAGCGGAGGCGGAGGGTGTCAAACGAGAGCTGCGAGGACAGGAGGCGCATTATTGATTAAAGGGCCGCTAGTGGTGAAAGCATGGCCGCTGTTTTCGATGATGTCCAGGGCCGCGCGCTCTTGTCGCGGAGCAGCACCAGCCTTCCGAGAAAGCAGAGACCAGCTGCGGCGACGACCAGCAGCAACCACGCTGGAAAGCGGGTCGCAAACCCTCGGCGGCTGGAGCTCACGAGGCGAGGACGTTCACCTAAGCCACAACAAGTGGAGCCACTTGCGGTCAGCGCGTTCGAACGACAAGATACGTCTGCTGCACGGGCCTGCGTCTCTTCAGCGCGCTCAGCCTTGAAGCGAAGGCTCTGCTCGGCCCAGCAGCAGCAACAAGCACCAAGAAGGCAGGTCGCGCCAAACCCGAGCAAGGCTCCCGTCCGTTATGCCGGTTGGTACTGTAAGTTGCAGTGTCATCACAGTGGTATCGGGCGTATCCAACGCAGTGCGACATGTCCATACTGAGGCCGAGTCCAAGCACCACAACACGACGGGCTCCGGCGCATGACCACCTCCACTTTGCTGGGCTCGCGTTCGCGTGCACTCCTCGACGCGGGCGGCCCGCTCGGTGTCGCTCTGCTGAGCTAGGCTGGCTGTGAGCTGCACCATGCTGCCAACGCACATCGTGGTGAAACGGTGGGATCAGCCTGGTGTCTGCAAGTGCCCGCCCGATCACATCCTGCTGGCCTCGCGGGCTGTCTGTGCGTCGACGCGAGGGCGATGACAGGCAGCTTCAAGACATTGCGCTGCCTACTGCTCGTCGCCCGCCTCACTCGTCGATTCCCCCCTTCGCTGAGCAGCCCCGCCTTCTTCAACCGAGCCCAGCCTGCCTGCCAGCGCGAGGTTGTGCCGCCAAGTCTCAGCAGCCTCGCTCACCGTGCTGCCCAGCAACACCAGCATGCAGCAGCGTGCCTGCGTGCAGGCCCGCCGCCGTGTAATCAGGAGGGTGTATGCGCGCTGGTACCGCCTTGAATGGGGGCCACGACGTGTCCAACGTGCGCTCAAGCGTTGCATCGTGCAGCTGTGTGACGACCCTGCTCTCGGGCAGCGGAATATTGGCGAGGAACGCACGCGGCTGAGGCTGCAACATGCAGTACAAGCGCTAGGGGCTCCAGGCTGGAGCCTACAGGTCAAGTCGGCACGGGTTGCCGCTCTGCGATAGTCTCCGCTGTTAAATCTCTCGGTGCGCAGGCCTCTCTACCCAAAGAAAATTGACGTCCTAGTCGAGTGGACATTGAATGCATCAACGAGGACCGCGGGCCACTCGCTCGGCGGTCAGCAGCTCTGATTGCACAAGAAGCCCTGGGTTCGGTCGATGCCTGCGTGCTGGACGACAACTTGGTGGTAGTAATTATTGTTTTATTGTGCGCGCTGCAGCTACGATTGACTGTCTGGACGGCGGCGATCCATACGCATTCCTCTGGGTTTCACCACGTGATGTGCTTATCGAGGAAGTCGCGTGTCATCTCCTCGTTCTGCGCAATGTTCTCCATGTACGTGTCGTAGGACATGTGCCACGGGTCGGGCACGTCTCTCGTGAAGACGGCCAGCACGTTGTCCCGCTCTTTGATCTGTGGGAACTTCTCCGTCACCTTGAACACCATGCCGCTCGCCACGCACACGACGTAGTCGGCCTCCATGCACATTTGCTCCGTCAGGAGCTGCGAGCGGTGCTTGGACAGATCCAGCTGGTACTTCTTCATCACCTCCACCGCGTGCTTGGACGCCGGAGACCCCTCGCGGTCAAACACGTCCGTCAGACTGCAGCACCGCCGCACAAACCACAGGGGCGGACAGTTAGTTAGTGCCTCGTCCTCAGGAGCATACACCGGGCGTGCAATGCATGCAGCTGCGCGGCGAACTCACGCTGCGGACCGGATGACGATGCCCTTCTCTTCCTGCTGCTCGCGCGACATGTTGAGCTTGCGGCGGAGGTACTCGACGGCGAAGAGCTCCGACACCGGCGAGCGGCACGTGTTGCTGGTGCACACGAACACGATGTTCATGGCGTCCGCTGCGGCGGCTTGTGCGGGGCAGACGCTTTTCTCGTTTGATCTCGGCTCCGGTCGCCGCCAAAGCGACCCGCCGCGATTGGTTGCAAAGACTCCGCGGGTGTATACGAACGAGCGGGCTTGTGGTGGCGGCGCTCCGGCGCCGAGGCGAAAGCGGCTCGTTCCCGCGCTTGTTTGCGTTGGCGCGAGCGACTTCAAGCGCAGTGTGCTGACCGTCGCATACGGTGCGGAGCAGATTTGCAACCACCTTCCGCTCTCGCGCGGAGACCGCGCTGGCACCCACGTCTTGGGCTCTCGGAGGACAGGAAATGTACCGCGGACAAACTGTACGGCGTGTCCGGCTTGGACTGCAAACATGGGTGTGAGTCTCGCTGGCAGCCTGCCTGCCTGCTCGCTTGCTAACGCAGCGCACTGTTTTCAGTGGCAGCACCTCCGAGCGAGAAAGTTTGGCTGGGCGCCGTGCCATCCAACTTAGAGCGGCCATCTATGTAGTAATCCCGCTTAACAAAACTACTAAGTATTACCGCTGTTTCCAACGAGGCGGGACACACCAGCTTTATGACCTCTATGAAGGCCCACAGCGTATCGGTTAGAGCATTTCGGACCTCATGCACGTTGTTCACTCTCGGAGCGTGATGCCACCTCGAGTCGGTCCAAAGCGTTCAGATGGTCGACCCCCCTTGTCGATACCGAGTGAGATCTCGTCGGTTGCCCATGAAAGCCAGAGCGATGGCAGCACTCGCATGTGCGTTTGCGCAGTGGCAGCTCTAGCTCCAGGACCGCACGTTAAAGCACAACCGGATTTTCAGGCAAACTGTGTGGCAAATTTAACAGGAAATGATCCACACGTCAACACGATGAAGCTTGAATGCTCAATCTACGGGCGAATTCCTCGCAGCCATCTACTGGAAGCGCTGAACGACCTTGGCGTACGGGAACGGACCCAGGAACTCGCTGTGGTTTTGCTTTTTGGTCGACACCTCGAGCAGCGAGTAGTCCAGATCCGGATGCAGCTCCTTGTTGGCAGCGTACGATTGCGGGTCCCACTGGATGTCGAAGCTATTCACGAAGAAGCCCTGGAACTGCGCGATCCACTGGCGCAGCGCCACGTACGGGATGAAGTAGAACCCACACTGGTCAGTGTCGTTCTCCTTCACCTCCTCTTCAACCGGAGCCAGCGTGAGAGCGATGTACACCTCCAGCATGGGTGGGAGGCAGATCTCGCGCGCTAGGTGAAGCTCTGCCGAGTGCTCCCACAGGCACATGACGGTCATTCGGTCGCCCCAGTCCGTCGTGTTGCGGACGAAGTAGGTAAAGCCACCGTCTGTGTTGCACAGTTCCGGGTTCTTGCACTTCAGGTGGAGTGGCTGAATGTTGACGTCTGCAAACAGCTTTGTCTCCTCGGAAAGGCAGTCCTCCACTCCTTCGTTATACTCGTGGGTCTCATTTCCTTGGGCTTTGGACGATATGCCTTCATTTCCACATTGATACCAGTTGAACGGACTAAGCAATAACGTAAGTATGAGTCACAATAGCTGATATCAACAGCATCTTCAGGTCAAGCACGTACTTGTAGCTGTTAGGACAAACAGAGCGTTCTTCCCAGTCGGAAACCTCCTGCATCCAGTACGCGAGCGAATGGCTGCCTTGGGTAGGTCCATCAGCCCAAGAGTTTTTGACGATAAGCCCACCTGTGAAGCCTTCACGGGTCAAAAAGGCATCATTGTAGCCAACGAGAAGCTATCCACATGCGAAACAGGATCGACAAGGCTGTGTGAGAACACAATGCCAGTTGTATATGGCAAACAATATCTCACCATAGCGTGACCGCCTTCAATTGACATGCCGCGGTGGCTGAAGAACTCTCCTTCCATGTTTCGGTTCCGGCCTCCCTTTAGAGGAATGCAGCATGTAGTCGTGGCCATATCTCCTGGGCACAATGTGCACGACTCGGGCTGGCAGTGGCGGTCGTTAGCAAACGCACCAATGCACGGGTAATAATGCGTGACCATCGCAATCGGGGTGGAGAGAGGCATCGCCTGGTTCTTGCGGACGAGGTGCTCCCTCACCGACATGTCCTCGTACTTTGTCGTCATGCTCTAGTAACCAACAACAACACAAAAATCAACATCGAAGTTTGCCCCGTAGCCTCTCGATCCCCGTAATGACCAGCATACCGATAATTCAAACCTGAGCGGGTTGCCAGCGGCTTGCGCAGCATCGAGACCAGGACAAAGTGTATCGTTACCACCATCTGTATAGTACTTGCACACCGACTGCGGGAATACCGACTCTTTGAGTCCATTCTGCAGATAGTAGAGTTCAGGGACTTCACCACCCTCTGTCGAGTTCATCCACATCTATACGTAGACACATCCTTGTCAAAACATTCCTCTAATCGCAATGAAACCCAGGGGTGGCAGAAAACAACGCAAACCTCATCTCCCGCTACGCGGCAATCCTTTTGCTGCTGCGAGTCCGCGTCACCCGTGCAAAGCTTGAGAATCTCTACTCCGTATGCCTGGAAATACACCACAAAGCAACTTAACTAAAACTATGCGTGAGTCTTACTTCATACTGTTCATCGCACCTGCTCGGAAAACGCGACGTATTCATCTGGCTTGAGCCATCCCTTGCGAACACCGTGCGCCCGGTAAGACTGCTCCAGAAATCCAATCGTCGCGAAGTCCCAGCACGTGCCGCGGTAAGCTTGGTCCTGCCGCGGAGTCACGTAGTCCACTGCGAACTTGGACGGCAGCAAGGCCATCGGCAGCAAACCATCCTTCGAGAGGTAGTGCGTGGCTCTGGCACTAAATCCCTCATTGACCTCGGCAGTATCCTGGCGGACATTCCCCACAGACTCTCTGACGCAACAGCACACCCATACGGCAGCGATTAGCTAAAAACCCGTTGATCACTGCAGCTCTGCAAATTTGCACGTACATGCTCGGAGCGGCCTGCGTTTCCAGCCGCGATATCGTGTTGTGCATTGAAACGCACAGCGAAAGCAGGACAAGCAGCGCAACACCATTCACAGCATAGAACAGCGTTCGCAAACGGAGTCGCAGGAACCCGCCTCGCTGGTCAGGGACGGCGAACTGTCGCGAGCGAGTCGGCAATTCATCCTCTTCGGCTGGACAGGGAGCAGCAACGCGTTCGCAACGACGTCGTCAGCGCACAACGAACCCCTCTAAGAAGCACCTCGACAACAGGTCTGCACCTCTTCCGGAGCCGTAGCGGAGCAGCGGACTGCGATCTCTAGTGGCAAGGGGGCCCGCCATTGCTCTGCGATGGAGGAGGCGCGGTGAAGAATGGTGGCGCAGCTGGATCGGATTTCTGATGCGTCTCGCCTCTTGAAACGCACTTCTACCTGGTTAAGTACTCGACTTGTATAAGTACTCATCAGTAGGTAATTTGAAGGAGCTAATGATTGCTCATACAATTTGAACAAGTTTACACTAATACACTATGAACTTCAAAACTCAAATGCATCTCCTGCCGGAGACCGTAGATATTACTTAGTTTTGGAAGCTTTACTTCACTGCTGCTATCCTTAATCACAACTACTGGTGGCAGCCGTCGCCGCCGGCGATGACGAGACACGCGGTGGCATCGAAGATGCTCATGATGTTGGTCATGACAGACCAAATAAGCGAGAAGGAGAGATACACCACCGTGACAACACCCATGAGATAGCTAGAGCCGCCGAGGCGCTTCATGACCTGGGTCTGCTCTTTCTGGCGAGGAAGCATGACCAGGAACGCGAGCGAGAACAAGTTGGCCGCCCACATGATAAGCACCGTAATGGTCACATCGTGCCTCACGCCGTAGCTGTCGTTCTGGATGCGCTCCGTCGAGAGATCGTACTGTCCGTCAACATTGCGAGTAATTGCCGCTGCAAAAGGCGTCGCGAGATTGTAGACCGTCGTCAGAAGACCGTACATGGCGCCTTCGTGTCCTTCAGTGGAGAGCTCCACAATAATGAACGAGCCCACGATGTAGATGATTCCTTGAGGAATTTGCTCGAGAATAGGGATTCCAAGCCAGAAGAATGGCGAGCGCACAACATCCCAGATTGTTAGCAGCTTGCACACAGCGTCCAGCGTTACGTTGCAGATCATAGTCGCTGCTGCTGTGCGCCGCCAGTCCCAGTCGCGACCGTAGTTACCCGCGAACCAGACTGCGATGGCAAACATTCCTGTAGTGCAGAATCCGGCAATTTTCTCTTCCAGTGGTGACACGTTGGCCCAGTTGGTTTGGATCGGGTAGCTGGACACGTACGTAAACATGGCAAAAATGCCCGAGAAGAACTGGTAGGCGATGTACTGGTACACGGCTCGTGTCTGCACGATATCCCAGAGCTCGCACATGTAGTGCTTGAAATTCTTGTGGTAGTCTGGACGCTGCTCTTCGTAGATGAATAGCCACGTTACCGGGACCATTGGCACGAGCGTGATGCCAACAATTAACATCAGCATCGGGAACGACAGTGAGAAGTCGAAATCGCCACCATAGTCGTCACCGTTAAAACAAAAAGCAACGAGAATGAGCGCGATAATGTTGAACAAGTACCGCGTCGTGTAAATCACCGTCTGGGTCCTTCCTCGAACTTCGAGCGGTTCGCGCTGCGCCAGCTCGACGACGATGGCATCAGCACACACGTCGGCCATTAGATATCCAAAGACGCACGCCATCATCGGGACAATGTACTTGCTTCCCTGGTTCGCCGCATCATAGTTAATCGTGGCAATAATCTCCGGCGTGTAGTCCTCTGGCTTAACGTTGCGGTATGCCGGGTCGGTAAAGTATGGCTGGCCCTCGGGCGTAAGCACCATGACGACGAGCATCACCAACGTAAGGATCCATCCCATGACCATGTAGGGCCTCCGTCGATAACCGCGAATGGGGAAGCAGTCGGAGACGATGCCGTAGAACACCTTGAAACTCCAAGGCAGCTGCACCAGCACGGAGGCCGTGGTGGTTTGCGATCCCGGAATGTTGAGGTAGTTCTGCAGGAATGGGTAGATGACGTTGGGCAGCAATCCATCGATGAATCCAACAGCAGCGTACTGCGCGATCAGCCCGATGTACTGCCGTGAAAAGAGTTTCGGAGCTCCTCCGCTTCGGAGCGCACCGCCTTCGATGTAGTCGTCGTACACGTAGCGCAGCTTTCCATAATCGTGAGGCGCTTCAATTGGGGACATGCTGCATCGCGAATCTCCCAACATCGCTGCGGTGTCGGGATTGTAAAGCTCAACCTGCTCTGGTAGTGGCATCTCGACCTCTGTGGACCTGCCCGACGAGCTCATGCGCTGGTGGCCGCAAATTGGAAACTACGCTGTGCGTTACCAGCCAGCCTTGACCTCGGGTCGGCAGACAGGTACCGATAGCGTGGATAGTTGCTACCGCAACTTGGACTCAGCGGGAAATACACATGTACCAATAAGGGAAGACGTGAGGCACTGTATGCATAAGCCGGACCGATATCCCCGCAGATGTGCTGTACGTGTGGGCGCCTACATACTGGAGGTCAAACTGGTTGCCATCATCCAAACTTTCTCTTGAGCAGAGGACAAAACAGCGGGTTCAGCACACACGCAAGAAGTGCACTTCGGTAGGCGAGCAAGACCGATCTATCGCAGCGAATGTCTGCGAAAGACTGCGAAAGACGGTCCCAGAGGGCGAGCTGACAGTGCACATGGTATTTGGGCAAGGCTGCCGACGGGACTGGCCGTCTTCCGCTGCCGCGGCTCGACTGTCGTGATTGAAATTGCACACGCAGCAGTTCGGATCACAATTTTTGGCTAAGTTTATGGCTCCAAGTTGGAGTCAACTGGCCCACATTCGCGCTCTATTTTACTGTGCCTTCATGAGCGCAGCTTCAGCTGGTACAACCACTTCACTACCGCCTGGTAGAGGGAGGTCAGCGAGTCGATGTGACCAGCCACCTGTCGCGTTGCCAGGGTTGCCCGCGTCTTCAGCTTTCGGCCGACTCATTTCGACGTGCTACATCGGAGCTGCTGCCAGTGCAAATGGTTGCACCTTGCAACGCCGCACCTGCTCAGCAAGCAGGACTCGTTGCACACGACTCGTGTGCAACGAGTGCCGAGGAGAGGGTGGCAAGCGGACGAACAGCACGTCGTTGATTTCAGTGTGCCCCACCCATCAGACGCGCGGCTTGCTGCGCAGTGCGCAGCAGCATGTGTTCCGTATGATCTGTAGGCGGAAGGTGTTGTCGGGCAAATTTGCGCATAGAAATCGATTTTGATCCTCTTCACGCGCAACAGCGAGGCTGGACTCCACCCGTTGGAGGCGAAGATAGCGCAACGACTCGTTGACAGCGGCGGCATCGAGTGCTATGCAATGCGTTTTCCTGACGTAGATCAAAGACCGAACTTCAGAAAACGTGTGCAATTGGTACTTGTAATGACGTGAACAACACCTCGACGCAGGCGGATAGACTTGTGCCATGATGCCATGTACAGTGTATATGAGCGGGGAGGAAGAACGTGTACGGTGGGCAAACATCCCGCTTTGCGCTTCTAATACTTGAGGTGTCAGGATAGCACCAAATGGGGGATAGCCATTGTCGCTTTCGAAAGTGTGAGTGCAATTACACGTCCGCAGTCTGCAACCACCAGCATTCGCCGACGGTCGGCAACAGCAGAAACACGACAAGCGGCAACTGCTCAGGACGACGCGAACCGGCTTGGACCAAGTCTTGGTCGGCGCGAGTCGTGCCGCGACACGATCGCCAGACCACTGTTGCTTGAGCGATCGTGTATGCGGGATACAAGCACGATTTGAAGTGCTTCCCTTCGCGCCGAATCGTTGGCCGCCACTCGAGCGGCTCAAGGTCTCCGCTAAAGTCAAGGAGTTAGCCTCGCAGGAACATCTCGACACTGCGAGAGCGGAACGCTGCTGCGGCAGATGGTGCCCGTCGTCCGCACCGCGGCTTCTTGCTCGATTTGCAGCTTCCTACGGGTTCAAAGAGTACACACCAACAGAGAAGGACGCCTTTGCCCCATTTTGCCCATGGGGCTACCCATGGGATGTGAAACCATCGCCATGGCATGGGCGAAGGTGGCTGCTTGTTCGTCTGTTGTGCATCCCCTAAATGCGTTGGATGTGGGCCTATCCAAGCTTCGTTGGCCAGCAGTCCGAGGTTACTTCATCTTACCACACCCAGCCTGCATTATCCAATTTTCGCCGTGAGAGAGGTATCCCGTGCCGTCGACTAGCCTCACGTGCTGTCCACGTAGCTTTAGTTAGCTTCAGCCTACAGGTCCCGCGTAATGAAGGCGACCCGGACGGACACGTTAACAACGCAGCAGGCCCCGATCGAGCTCTATAACGAGGAGGACTCGGACTCTTGGATGATCACCGATTCGCCAACAGATGAATCTCCGTTCCCCATTGTGATGGAGGACCAGAAAATGCGCTACGTCTACGACGATTACGTGGAAGGTGGCGCGCTGCGAAGCGGAAGCGCGCCGGAGCTATTCTCGCGAAAGTACTTTGGACTCGTTGCGCAGTACGCTGCTGTTGGATTCATCGATGGATTGCTGCCCAACGTCATCTACCCATTCCTGCAGAACTACCTCAATTTACCCGGATCGCAGACCACCACGGCCTTCGTGCTCGTGCAGATGCCCTGGAGTTTTAAGGTGTTCTACGGCATCGTCTCCGACTGCTTTCCTATCTGGGGTTACCGCCGTCGACCGTACATTATCGGTGGTTGGGTTGTCGCGCTGGTCATGCTCTTGATGCTGTCGTTTACACCCCAAGGTGAGCCCTATTTCACGAACCCGGAATACCGCGACGTTAAGCCTGAGGACTACACGCCTGAGATCATCGCCACGATTAACTACAATGCAGCAAACGACGGCAGCATCTACATCATCCCGATGATGGGGTGCGCGTTCGGGTATCTACTGTCGGACGTGTGCGCCGATGGTCTGGTGGTTGAATTGGCACAGCGAGAGCCTTTCGAAGTGCGAGGCAAGACCCAAACCGTGATCTACACGACTCGATGGGTGTTTACCATGATGGCCTACGTCATGCTGGGCTTTTGCTTCAACGGCGAGGAATACGGCGGTGACTTCAACTTTGCGCTGACGTTCCCGATGCTCATGTTGATCGTGACTATTGTACTTGCGCCGATTGTTCCAATCTCGTGGTTTTTCCTCTACGAAGAGAAGAACACATTCGGGGGTATGAATTTTAACCACTACATGCACACGCTCTGGGACGTTATCAAGACACGCGCCGTGTACCAGTACATTGCCTACCAGTTCTTCTCCGGCATCTTCGCGGCATTTACGTACGTGTCCAAGAACCCGATCCAGAGGAACTGGGCGAACGTATCACCTATCGCCGAAAAGGTCGGAGGGCTCTTGTCGACCAGTGTCTACGCTACATCAATTTGGTTCGCAGGCAACTACGGACGCAATTGGGACTGGAGGCGCACGGCAGCCGTGACCATGATTTCGTACGTATCGCTGGATGCCTTCTGCAAGCTGTTGACGATCTGGGATATTGTCCGCTCGCCGTACTTTTGGCTCGGAATCCCCATTCTCGAGCAGATCCCGCTGGGTGTGATTTTCATCGTCAGTTCTTTCATCATCGTCGAGCTTGCTACTGAGGGACACGAAGGAGCCATGTACGGCCTGCTCACGACGGTGTACAACCTCTCCATTCCGTTCGCCACCGCCATCACCCGCAACGTGAACAGTATGTTCAACTTGACCACGGAGCGGATCCAGAACGATACCGAGGGCGTGAGATCCGACATGACCATGACAGTGCTCATCATGTGGACAGTCAACTTGTGCTCGCTGGCATTTCTGGGCATGCTGCCCCGACAGAAGGAGCAAACGCGGGCCATGAAGCAACTGGGCGGCTCGAGCTACTTCATGGGCGTCGTCACGGTGGCCTATTTGCTATTTGCTCTCGCGTGGACCTTGTCGACGAGCTTGTTGAGCATCTTCCCGACCACGTCGTGCCTCGCCATCGCTGGTGGCAACGGCTGCAGTCACCCCAAGAGCCCGTAAAAGCAGTGAAGTAAGCCCTATACTATAATGACACACAACACGACATGACGTCGAGTTCTCCTCCTCCATTTGTCAGAACAGAAAAAAACTTGTGGGTTATCATCGTAGCAACAACATGTCATTTTCCTCGAGAAAGAGCATCCAGCTACAGACACTTCTACACTGCCGACGAGCGAGCACTACAGACAGCACTACGCAACGCGGCCCTAGCTATGCAGTAGTTTGTCACTGGAACAGCGACCAGTCCAGGACGGTGAAGGACTGCAGCGCCTGCTTAAATATGGCGGCGGCCACCTCCGAGTTATCCTCGAACTGGAAGGCGTCGCGGCTACTGCTAGCCGGGTTGATGCGCATGGGCGCCGACACCGACAGCACCACGTCCGTGGTCACGCCGGGCAGGCGGACGTTGCCCAGGTACACGCGCACCACGTTCTTGGCGCGGTCGCCCTCCTTGAACTTGGCCACACGCTGGTCGCCCACGATGAGCTGCGTGCGGTGCGGCG
>JAHWLF010000702.1:0-11651 GCA_024679295.1 Phytophthora parvispora
GACTATACAGTAGAAAGGTAAATGTTCTGCGAAGTCGCACTACTATTATACAGTCATGTTCGCAACGTTATTGACAGCAGTTCAGATAGCAGTACAGCGATAGCGACAATAAAAAACAACGCAAAAGCAAGATAAGTTAACAGGGCTCGTGTTTGATATGTATATATAATGCTGTACGCCAAGAGCGGCCTCTCTGTTAGTACTCCTTATAAATGATCTGGATTGACAATAATCGGGTTCAGTGCAGTGGTTCCAGGCATCAAAAACGATGAGAAATGCCGTAAGATATTTTCGCCTAAAAATTCGGATGGGAGGGCTCATCGTTTGAGCGATGAGCCACAAGATGAGACCGAAAAACGCGATGTCTGAAGCCAACTATTGTATTTGAACGCATTGATAGCTTGTGCGTTGCGAACCCCATCGAGTCCATAATAGTGGTAGGAAGCTGGACAAGCACCCTGCCATCATGGCTGCCTTCTCCGGCCTTGCCGTCAATGTCGCTGTCAAAAGGGTCGACAAATGCAAGTTTGGTCCGGCATGCACACTACTTCCACCGCCCTATTTGAGTTTCCACGTCCGCCCCTCCACCATCGTCAGCAATAATCTGCAGGGAAATCCGTCAACGTCAAGTGGAGCGATTCGAACGACCAAAATGGAGAACGCCAAAGCGAGCACGTGAACCGCCCCCGCCCACCCGAACACACGACGATTTGCGCCCCGTCTTGAGGATTTGCATCCCACGGCGATCATTTTCGCGCTGATGGAAGCGCCAGTCAGCCGGCCACCATCATCACGGGCGGGCTGGGGTGGTCCCTCCCCTACGGAGACCATGCTCTTATGCCGCGAGACCTTTGGCAGCACCGAGGTGTCTCCCTTCGTCTAAAGCCGCGTCAAGCCCCTCTTGAGTCCTTCCTGTGTCAGCACCCTGCAGTCTCCATCACCTCCACAAGGAGGATGGCCATCTGCCGGGTCACATCAAAGCTCCGCTGCGTCATGCTGGCCAAGTCTCGGGCTGCTTTGTCCTCCGTGTCGTGCTGTCGCGGGCTCGGCGTCTTGTCCAGCGCCACAAAGCCGTGACCCGCGGATGCAACACCAGTCTCCCTCCCTCCCTCCTGCCTCTCCTCTGCCCGCAAGCTCACGACGCCCTTGAACCTTCACAGCACTGCACTACACTCTCACATTCGTCTTGACGGAGACACTCGGCAGGGTATCAGCTCACCACAATACATCATGGGGAGGTCCAAGGTGCCGCCCAACGTGGTCGCGCCGCTGCAGCTCTCGACGGCCGAGAAGCAGGCCATCGTGGGCTACACGGACGAACTGGTAGCCGAAACTCTGCTATCCAGCGAGAAATTCATCGCGCGCCACCGGAAGCTCAACCCGGAGCGATGGAAGTACGTCAAGACGCAGGACCACCTGCACGTGTATCGCTCTCGGCGACGCAAGAGTTCGTCCGCGGCGCTGGAGCCTCCGCAGCTCGTATCGCTGTCCGAGATGAGCAGCGGCAGCTTCGCGTCGTCCGACAGTCTCGGAGCGTCACAGGTCAAGGCCTCGGCGAGCTCGGGGGGTTCCGGGGCGAGTCACCGCCACGACGACGACTACCTCACGGACGGGTCTCTGCTGGAGCGCGCGCGGCCTGACCGGGTGCCGCTCGTGGTTGTCACGGGAAAAATGGAGGGCACGGTGGAGGACGCGGCGTTCGGTGCATTGGCCGACAACGAGGCGCGCTGGAGACTGCGAGACGCCTACATTGGGGACGAGTACGACGACCTGAAGATCTTGGCGACACTCGAGGCGCCGTCCGAGGACGACCCGTTCCGCTTCCTCGGCGTCAAGTGGGCGACGAAAACCATGGGCACGTTCATCACCCAGCGCGACATGGTGTACGTCGAGTCGACAGGTATCGCCCGTGACTCGAACGGGGAGAAGGTGGCCTTCATGCTCATGCACAGCTACGCGCTGGATCGAGTGCCCGAGCTGTCGGAGTTCGGCGTGATCCGCGCGCGCGTATCCTCGTGCGTTATCATCCGGCCGCATTCGGAGCGAACGGTGGAGGTGTTTTGCAGGGCTTTCAACGACATGGGCGGCGACATGATGGAGGGCGTGACGGTCAACATCTTCAAGGAGACGCTGCTGGCCGTGGGTGGACTCGTGCAGTGCGCGTACGTCAAGAAGCTCAAGTGGCAGATGAGCGCTCGGGAGCGCGAGGCGAGAGAGCACGCGACGACGTTGGCAGCCCAGAGCCACGCCCCGACGCATTGCGCGGGCTGTCACCACTCGCTGAGCAAGTTTGGGCGCCTCATCCAGACAGGAGCCGCCTGTCAGGTCTGTCGCCGGGTCTTCTGCAGTAGATGTACAGTCGTCAAGAAGGTGGGTGTGGACTTTGCCAGCGCCGGCAGCATCACGGAGAAGAACATGGACTTCTGCCAGGAATGTGTAGCGTTGGCCATGAAGATCTCGGCCTGGAGCGTGGCTCTAGAGACGATGCCGAAGCGAGGAGGCCACCACAGTACTCTATCCTCCTCGATGACCAAGTCGCTGACTAAGTCCATGTCCACTTCAAGTTCAGGCTAAGGGCTAACGAACTGTACGACAGTAAAAGGGAAGCAAGCAGAGCAAAATGCAATAGCAGTAGATAATTATGATGGATGGAAGACAAGTTGTTGCGGAATCAAGCTTTTAAAACACAAAAAGTAATGTTGGCACCAATGTCATGCATCTGTTCGGACATCGTCTAGCTGTGCATTAGCATGGCTAGCATGCCGTTCGTCAACTCGAGCATCCACAATATCGCTTGGTGAGCATCGAGTGTCGCCCACCATAGAGCCACGCAGTAGCGAAGATAATACTCAAGTAAACATCTCGCAAAGAGCCCCAGAAGGTCGAGGTCGCCATCCGGGTTATAGGGAACGTGGTTGCGTCTGCGTATTGGACACGGCACACTCAGACAACGGACGGGCAAACGTGCCACCTGGTTTGATAAGATTGTAGTTCGTGGGTCTCCATGATCTATCGATCTTATCGAGAAGTGAACACTGCACTTTAGTGTCGTCAATCCACGACAACGGCGCCAATGTCGTGGATCACGGCACAGATGGAGTTGGCGCGCTTTCCTTAACAGCAACATCGCATACCAGCCGGCGCGTTCGCAGTACCACACGCCGTCCTTCGTAGCGGTGCCCCTCGAAATCCATGAGTCACTCCTCAATTTCCTTCGCCCAACGTGCAGTAACTTGGGAAATATGGATTTTACAGAGATCGTCTTCCCACCCAAGCCTTTTACATTATCTGCCGCCAATGCAACCGCCCTTGAGCTGCTAGCAGACCAGCTCGTAGCTGAGACTTTGCGTGCGAGTGATGACTTTATCGCTAGCGGCCGCGTGGTCGACAAGACTCAATGGAAAACGGTGAAAAGAAAAAATAACATGACGGCGTACCGAGCGCGCGAGCTCACCTCAACCAGAATTCGTCGGTCACGGTTCGATAGTGACGACACGGACGCAGTGGCTGAGTCCCCTCACATGCCAGAGTTTTTCCCATCAAACGGCAAACAGTTCGAGAAGTGCTTGGGGGATTCGTACCTGGCTGTAAGCGCCACTTGCCAAGAAGAAAACGACTCTGAAGATGAATGTCAAGGCGGGTTCAACATGGAAGATATCTTGGAGCAGAATGTGATGGAGAAAGCGAAGCCGAACCACGTGCCAATGGTCTTTTGCACTAGTGTAGTGCCTGGTACAGTTGAGGACGCCGCACTGGGTTTTCTCGCGGATACAGAAGTTCGCACTCGAACGCGAAGTTCCATCAGTGGCAACACCGTCGTTGACGATGTTCAAATTCTCGCTCGGATCCAAGAACCAACTTTCGACGACCCGTTCCGCTTTCTGGGGGTCAAGTGGTGGGCCCACTCCACCCCTGGAGCTGCGGGACGCTTTATCAAGCCTCGTGACTCTCTTGTCATTGAATCGAGCGGAATGGCTTTCGATGCTGACGGCGAGCGCTTCTGCTACTTGCTGACTCACTCGATCGTGGTGGATGAAGTCCCAGAATTCAAGAGGTTTGGTCGCCTGCGCATAACTTTTTCTACTTGCCGCATCGTCCGAGCCCATGACACCGCGGGGGAAGTCGAAATCTTCTGTCGTGGCTTCATTGACTCGGCTGGCAGCCTCTCCGAGCGCTTGGCCACGTACTTGTTCTGCGAGAGCCTCATGAGAATGCCGCGGATAATGGAGGAAGCCAACAAGCGGAAGCTCGCGTGGCTGCTTCAGTCGAACCGTCAATGTGGTGGAAGCCTTGGCCCAGCAGGTCACGGGGTTGATAATTGTCAAAGCTGCAGCGAAAAACTAGGCCGTGGTGTCGAGATGCTGATGGACTACTCAATCTGCATCCTCTGTCGGCACTCGACCTGCCGAAAGTGTACCATCAGGAAGACACTTTTGTTGGAAATTGGCGGGCCCAAGCAAGTGACTAAGACAACGAAGGAGTTCTGTCTGAGATGTTATCTCGAAGCCAAAAACTTGTCGGCGTGGCAAGTGGGAATTGACTCGCTATCGGTCACGAAGCAGCCACCTATAGCACATTCCGAGTCGGGAACGAAAGCCGGCACAATCACAAAACTAACTTCACACGCGGTTAGATAGACGTAAGAAACTGTAGATGTATAAAACCGGTAGTAGTCGATAAATTGTGAAGTAATCCAAAAGTGTTGAGTATGAGATACAAACCCAGCTATGAAGAACCCTCTTCACTCTCAGCCTCGTTGTCCTTGCGACCTTGTTCATCTTCCAAAGCCGCAACTACAGCGCCGACATCGTGCACAAAGTTAAAGTACACGTAGCGGCAATCGAACTCCATGTCGTGCCAGTAGTTGACCGAAATTGTCGGGCAAAGGTGCGCGGCGCGGTGATACCACAACGACGGCAAATAGAGTACCTCGCCAGCATTCACCACCACTTCAATGGGATTCAACGCGGCCGCCAGCGGATAGCGCTTCGCGTCAATATGCAGCGGGTCCACAGGGATCCACGGCGTGTCGCCTTTGTCCGGCGATGACAAAATCTCCCAGGCCGCATGTTGAGGATATTTCTCATGGAAACGCTCGGTAGCAACGAGATCCTTCGCGAGATGTTCGTCATCCCCCGGCTTCGGGGACGCCGAATGACGATACCTCGCCGACGAAAACTCACGCTCGTAGAGACAACCAACCGCCGACGGCGGCAACAGCGTAAAATGCTTCTGGCCCTTCACCACGCAGTACATGTTCTACCATCCATTCCAGTCACGGCACAACAGTCAGCGCGGCACCACAATTAAGACCATACTATACCACACCACAGCCAATTCTACCTCGTAGTGGTCCTTGTGCATGGTGGACACGGCTCTCTCGTCGCCGATCCAGATATTCACAGCCTCGGGCTCATTTCCAAAGGCCTCGATGGCCAAGTCCATGGCCGGTGGCACCTCGTCAAACAGACCCGGGAACTGCTCCCTCAAGCTGTCGTTCTACACATGAAAGCGTAGCCATCAGCAAGGTTATTCTAGCTGTTCAACCTGTTATTTTACCAACCTGGTGAGAGAGGTAAGGGACGCCGTCGAACCCGTCTCGGTCTTTGAGTATTTGGAGGAAGTCCTGCAGCGGCATGTCCCTCTCCTCGGGCATGACGAAGATCTCTTCGTGGTGGCCCGGTAGTTCCAGCACAGCGTCTCCGAAGCCGAAGGGGGTCACGTCCACGGTCACCGGGTGGTCCCCCGCCTTGGCCACCAAGTGGTCGTCGCTCTGCCAAGTGGCCATGGCCCGCTGCCACTGCGGACTCGTCATGGCGTTCAGCAGCACCACCGGCACATTGCGACTCACGAACTCGCGGTGGAACTGCACGGAGCTGAGCGTCGACGCGTCGACGCGGCGGACGGAGTGCAGCGGCGCCCAGAAGTCCTGCGTGTCGGTCTGCAGACGCCGCAGCGCCCCCTGCAGTTCCGACGTCGAGGAGGAACTCGCCATGCCCACCACCGGTTCGTTTATGTGGCGGCCACACACATTTCTGTGACGTGGTGCATCATGCACCTCGGTGAAGCCTTGAATCGAGGCGCTTTCGTGCCGACGGCTCTCGCGGCTATCCGTGGACCTCGGGCCATGCGTGGCCGGTGGACAACACTGCAGTGCGTGCACGAACTTGCGTGCGCTGTAGCATCTCCCGGAGTGGCGATAACGGCGACCTCTTTTGCGTTAACCTTCGTCAATTCGTTCGGTACACTGCAGGAAGGCTCCGGTTCCTTTGGCCTTTCGACGTCACAACACGTTATCGTCCTTCTGCCCATGGACCGCTTCGGCAACGCGTTCATTTGCATTGGCAGGGTCTTACATGTACGGGTGGAAGGAGCATGTACTGTACAGTATCTA
This sequence comes from Phytophthora parvispora, assembly GCA_024679295.1. Lineage (NCBI taxonomy): Eukaryota > Oomycota > Peronosporomycetes > Peronosporales > Peronosporaceae > Phytophthora > Phytophthora parvispora. The sequence continues at coordinate 6,395 of JAHWLF010000702.1, forward strand.
CGCCAACGTACAGATGCACTCCCATGTTGAGCAAAGCTCGAGAGCAGAGATGGACACGTGAACGGGTTTTCACTAGCCGCCAGCAAAAGATTGTTGCTTGATGCAAAACTTTTTGAGACGGTGGGAAATTTACGAGTTGACTCTTTTGTGGTGGTGGCAATGCCTGTAGCTTCTCGGTGAGCTGTGCTCACTCCTCTTGAATGCCGAGATCGAATGTCGCGCTGTGCAGCGGACAGGTTCAACCTCCAGAACCCTGGCTAGAAATTTTCACGAAAAAGTGGTGAAGCTGCATTGCAGCGTCTTCACCGCGCAGGACATGTAAGAGGGCGTGGACAAATTCGAGAGAAAGTGTCGCGGAGACCAGTGCCAGGCCGGAGGCTGCTCCACGCGCCAACAATACTGTAGCAGCCTTCAGTAGCCCCGCGCCTCAAAATGAGAAGGTTCGCACGATCAGGCACCACCTTTGCGTCTCTCAAAGACCTTGAACAACCCGGCGACTTGTACACTAATCGACTTGTCCTCAAATCGTGCCGCGTCGTCTCGACTAGGGCCATACAAAGTGCCCCACCCCGCTGTATTCGTGACTTCGGCTGGTGTGCAGCATCGTAGCGACGCCGCTAACAATTCGACAAGTCGATGCAACACGAGTGCCACTCGTCAATCTTCCTCAAGTTTGCCGCACCGAAACGGAATGGATGCCAATTACCCACCGAATCCGTTCCCCTTGTCTGCAGTCGACGCGAATGCGTTGGAGTTGCTAGCAGACCAGCTCGTGGCCGAAACGCTGCGGACACATGACGACTTTGTGGCTCAGGGGCGCATCGTCGACCTCATGCGATGGAAAATGGTCAAGGAGAGGAACAACATGACGTCGTATCGGAATCGGAAGCGTGCCTCGTCAAGATTTCGGCGGGAACGAGTCCCGAGTGACGAGACCGAGGTCGTCGTGGCGTCTCCGCAGATGCCGTCGTTCTTCCCGGCCACCGACAAGAAACTCGAGTACGCCTTGTCCGAGACGTACCCGAGCGTCACCTTCTTGGAAGACGACTCGGAGGACGAATTCCTGGATGAATTCAGCTACGTCGACGTAATAGAGCAGAACGTACTGGAGAAGGCGAGACCGGAGTGCGTACCGATGGTCTTCTGCACCGGCGTGGTGCCAGGAACAGTCGAAGACGCAGCATTCGGTTTTCTCGCAGACACAGAGGCTCGCAGTCGGACACGGAACGCCAGCAACAAGGACACTGTGGTTGACGACATGCGGATCCTGGCCCGGATCCACGGACCGACACAAGACGACCCGTTCCGCTTCTTGGGGGTCAAGTGGTGCTGTCATTCCACCCCTGGACCGGCAGGACGGTTCATCAAGCCTCGCGACTACCTCATCATTGAGTCCACCGGGATGGCGCTTGACTCGGATGGCGAGCGCTTCAGCTACGTGTTGAACCACTCGATTGTGCTCGACGAGGCCCCTGATTACCGGAAGTTTGGCAACGTGCGGATGACGTTCTCGGCGTGCCACATTATGAGGCCGCATCAAACGGCTGGGGCGATTGAGATCTTCTGTCGCGGCTTCATGGACACCGGAGGCAATCTCGCCGAGCGGTTGTGCACATACATGTTCTGCGATGGTCTCATGGGCGTCCCGCAGACCGTGGAGGAGTCCTACTCAAGGAAGCTCATGTGGCTCTATCACACCCGGCGCCGCGTAGATCGCAGTCTCAGTCTGGCGTCGCTGCAAGTCTCCGATAGCTGTCCATGCTGCCATGAGAAGCTCCACACCGGCTTCGCGAAGCTCGTGGAGGGCAACTCGATGTGTCAGCTCTGCAGACACACTATTTGCCGCAAGTGTACGGTCAAGAAGGCTCTGCCCGTGCACATTGGAGGACCCAAGCAGCTCCGGATGAAAACGCTCGATTTCTGCTTGGGCTGCTATCTGCAAGCCAAGGACTTGTCCGCGTGGCAGGTCGCAATCGCTACGATGTCAGAGTAAACTTGCAGTGACAAAGGATAAACTCCGCGGCGCCAGTACACGTTAGACTCTAACTTAGAGTGCAAACTGCAAGAGCAGCGATCGGATCTGAGCTGTGCTTGTCAATTGTCGCACTTGGGTTTACGAGCCATGGAGCCTCAAATGGAGGTGCTGTAGAGCAGCACCTCCATTTTTCTGCAAGAACGCACCCTGCCTTTGATCACGCTCGCCTATCCAAGGTGGACGCCCAACCCTGCGGGACACAGACACCCCATCTAAGCCAAGTCGGCTGATTCTTGAGATTGAGCTGGTAGGGCATGAACGCGCCCGACTCGATGCACACAACAGCCGCTTAAAACATTTGCCGGGCTAAATCGTCAGTTGTACATTTCTCGCAGCGAGCGCCGGTGTGTGCGAGGAATTCATGGAGAATCGCGCCGCCGTCTACCCACCAATGCCGCTCAACTTGTCCGCAGAAGACAAGCTCTCGATTGAAAAACTCGCGGATCGCCTAGTTGCGGAGACTCTGCGAGCCAACGAGGAGTTCGCGGCTCAAGGACATGTGGCCGACCCCAGCTGCTGGAAGCCTATAAAGGAAAAGGACCACATCGTCGCGTACCTGGACATCGCCAAGTCTCGACCTTCCGGACGCGACAGACTTTGGAGCGAAGACACGGTCGTGGTAACGTCGTCGCCGCAGAACCCGACACTCTACCCGACCAGCGACCGAGATCTCCAAGACCTTCTACGCGGAGCACCCCTCAACTCCTTTGATGACAGCGACTCCGACGACGATGGTAGAAGTCTGCACCACGACGAGTTCACCAAGTTTGGGGCAAAAGGCGGCTCCGACATGAGCGTCCTCGAGAAGTTTCGACCAGCCGATGTACCGATTGTTTTCTCCTCGGGAGTGTTGCCTGGAACGGTTGAAGACATGGCGTTCGCCTTCTTAGCCGACACGGACGAGCGCAGTCGGCTGCGATTCAATACGAACAAGGACTGCGTAGTGGAAGACATGAGGATCCTAGCGAAAATCCACGGACCGACGAAAGACAACCCGTTCCAGTTCCTTGGCGTCAAGTGGTGTTCTCACACGCCAAGCCGCACGGTGTCGCTTGTAGTCAAGCCTCGCGACTATTTGATCATCGAATCTACAGGCATGGCTTTGGATTCTAAAGGAGAACGCTTCAGCTACTACCTCAACCATTCGATCGAGATGGATGAGGTGCCTACGTTCCGAGACTTTGGCCAGGTGCGGACAATCTTCTCCGCCTGCCATATCATCCGTCCACACAAGAAACCACACAACGATGGCGAGTTCATCGAGGCATTCGCGAGAGGTTATCTACTGATCGGAGGGAGCTTCAGCGTACGCCTTAGCGCCACTCAGTTCGCTGAAAGCATCCTGTTAATGCCACGCTTCCTGGAAGAGTCCTACCTGAAGAAACTGGCGTGGCTGATGCACGACAAGCTGCGCTGGAGCTCTAGCAGCAGCAACGCGAGCGACACGAACACCAACAGTTTCAGCAGCAACGGCAGCTCAAGGTCTGTCTTGGACAAGTCTGGCGCTTGCTCCTGCTGCCACGGAAAACTTTCTTCTCGACTAGGAGGCTTTTTGGAGAGGAGTTCTAGCTGCAGTCTCTGTCGACTGGCTGCGTGCCACAAGTGCACTGTGAAGAAGCTGTTGCCAGTGGAAGGTGCGCGTGGCCGGCACATGAAGAAGAAGGAGTTGGAATTCTGTCTCAATTGCTACTTGCGGGCCAAGCGTCTGCCTGCGTGGCACGTCGCGGTGGCAACGCTGGCGAAAGATTAGCCATACGATAGAGCACCCGCAGATCGATCAAGCACGGAAACTAAAGCATAGATTTTGTAGATGTATGATTCATACAGTATGAAACCCTCGACGTCTTCAACTTTTCTTCGCTGGCACTTCTACCAGCTTCATGGATGTCACGAAGATCACCTCTACCGGCACAGCAGAAATGCTTGGAAGTTTTGGCATGGCTTCCAGCTTGCAACCCATGGTCATATACGACGCCACAACTTGAAACATCTTGCTGCAAGATTCTCGCGTGACAATCGTCGGAGTCGGTGCATGTTGTGCAGATGTCTTGAACTAAATTCACCAAGGACAAGGGTGTGACGCGGAGTTGAAGGCTTCAGCGCCACCAAACGATCAGTCACAACGCAGTTCATTGACGCCGGGGCTGCTTTTGCATGACAAGCTGTCATCAATGCAAGGAGCTGATGACGAAAGGCGTGGGCTTTCAAAACGCACTAAAAGGAAGTTCACACGGGTGCTTTATGTTTGCTGCGGAGAGCTTAAAACTACGGACTAGTAACTATCAGATGGGGGAATTTGTCGAACTAGATGGACAGGTAGGTGGTTGCTTTGTACTACTACTTGGGCAGCGTCGCCAGCGCCACCCTCCAGGCCGACAACTTCTTGGCCTTCATGTAGCAGTTCAAGCAGAAGTCGAGGCTCTTCTTGCTCGACGAGTCCATGGACAAGTTCTTCTTGACGGTGCACTTCTTGCAGACCTTCCGTCTGCACAGAAAGCAGGTGGTGTTGCTCTCGAGCAGCTTCTTGAAGCCCTTGGTGGGCAGCTTGTGGCAGCATGCGCATCCCTCGTGCTTGTCCCCCTCTTCATGGGAGTTTTGGCGCCGCGCGTACGCGTGCACGAACCACGCGAGCTTCCTCATGTACGACTCCTCCACCAGCTGCGCCGTGTCCAGCATGCTCTCGCAGAAAAGCTGGGTGGACGCGCCGACGCCCGAGTGGCCTCCAGCGTTGCAGTAGCCGCGGAAGTACACCTCCACCTCTCCCTGGCTGTTGTACGGGCGCACGATGCGGCAGCTTGAAGTGCACATGCGCACCAATCCGTGCTTTCGGAACTCCGGGACTTCTTCGATCTCGACCGAGTGGTTTAGGAAGTAGACGACACGTTCACCGTTCGAGTCCAGCGTGGTGCCCGTGGACTCGAGGGTGATGGTATCTCTGGGCTTGGTGACCGACCCTCCCGCCTTGCTGGAAGAGTAGGAGGCCCACTTGATGCCTAGGAACCGGAATGGGTCTTGCTGCGTGGGGCCCTGGAACTGGGCCAGGATGCGCAGGTCCTTGACGCTCATGTCCTTGCTGGTGGCCGCACGCATGACACTGCGCTCCTCTGTGTCGGCCAGGAAGCCGAGGCCCGCGTCGTCCACTGTTCCCGGAATCACACCGCCGCCGAAGACCATGGGTGTGTTGCGCGGCCGCGACTTGCCCAGCACGCTCTGCTCGGGCGC
>JAHWLF010000703.1:0-11651 GCA_024679295.1 Phytophthora parvispora
CGCCGGGGTGCCCGTGCTGCGGTTCCTGGTGGACCGGAGGTTGGCAGCGAGCGGGTTGGAGGACCCGAGACTCGTGGATCTGGTGGCCACTATGGGCAAGATGAAGACGCTGCGGTTCCTCGAGGAAGACGGCGGCGCGAGGTGCACGTCGGACGCCATGGACGGCGCGGCGGCGAACGGACATTTGGAGATTGTGCGGTATCTGCACGCGCAGAGGACGGAGGGCTGCACGGTTGCCGCCATGGACGGAGCAGCGCGGAACGGACACATGCAGGTGGTGCAGTTCTTGCAGTCGGAGAGGGCGGAGGGCTGCACGGCGGCGGCTATGGATGGAGCTGCGCGCAATGGACACCTGGAGATGGTAAAGTTCCTGCATGCCAATCGGACGGAGGGGTGCACCACTGCTGCGATGGACGGTGCTGCTACCGGGGGCTTTCTCGAGGTGGTGCGCTTTTTGCACGACCACCGAACCGAAGGATGCACGACGAAGGCCATGAACGGAGCGGCGCGCAGCGGCTATTTGGACGTGGTGAAGTTCTTGCACTCTCACCGTAAGGAAGGCTGCACCACTGATGCAATGGACGGAGCTGCCCTGGTTGGGCGTCTACCAGTTATTAGATTTTTGCACGAAAACCGAGGGGAAGGGTGTACCACGAGAGCAGTTGATGGCGCTGCGTGGCGAGGCCATCTAGAAGTTGTGAAGTACCTTATGACTCATCGCTCAGAAGGCTGCACCACGAAAGCTATGGATACCGCCTGTCAAAATGGCTACATGGAGATTGTGCGCTTCCTCCATGACCAACGAACGATAACATGCACGACCGCAGCCATGGACAGCGCTGCTAGTGGCGGTCACTTGGAAATCGTGCGATTTTTACAGGAAAACCGCGTTGAAGGTTGCACGAAGGACGCGATGACCAACGCAGCGATCAACGGCCACACAGATGTGGTGCTATATCTCGGGGAGCACAGGCACGAAGGCCCGCACGAGTTCGCTCTCGAGCGTACCGCGGCACAAGGACACGTAGACTGCGTGGACGCGTTGATTCGTTGCTCGATGCGCGGCTGTCTTTTTGAAGCCCGCCGAGTTGCGCTTCAAGCCGGGCATCCTCGCGTAGCCGCCTTGTTATCAGCATGGATGAACCCAGAAGTTCGCTCTTGTTCATCGCAGTATTACCACGTGCGCTCAGGCCCCCGATGGTGTCAGCGACCACCACACCCGATAAAACGGATCGAAGCAGCACCGATCAAGTCCCCCACCATCGTGAAAATAGAGAAGCCATCGAATGTAGAGAAGCCCTCAGGCTGGTTTTGGTGGTTCCGATGGCTGTAGCAACACGAAACTTCGATAGAACATATACGTATTGTAGATTTCTGACGCTTTAGAAAATACTAAACCAGCGGTGCTTGTTCTCCTTGGTGCTCGCTTCATCTTTACTTTCCTGGTGGGCGAGGAATCGTGCTACGTCCTTGTGACCTGCCAGTAGTGCGTGCTGGCGCGCTTCCGCAAATTGCCACACTCCACTACCAAGAGGTGGTTGTGCGTATCCACAAAGAGCCTCAACACAACGCAGGTGCCCTGCCGAAGCTGCCATCACCAATGTACGTTCATCTGGGCGTGCCAGTTGATTCAGCGCGAGATACGTCACCACCTCATGATACCCGTTCAGCGCTGCGCCATGCATGGCGCGCGTCGTGCACCCTTCACTTCGGTTCTCATGCAAAAACTGCACGATCTCCAGGTGTCCGTGCATAGCGGCCGTGTCCACCACTAGCGACGAGAAGGCCACGCTGTCATGTTCGTGCAGCCAGCGAATAGCTCGAACGTTGCCCAGCCCCGCTGCACGGCACACTTCGACCTCCGTGACCGCCTGAACCGATTCGTGCGGGCCATCCGTTGCACTGTGCAGCCACTCCATCATCTCGACGTTGTCGAAGTAGCTGGTCACCGCCACCCCTAGTAGCCTCCGCTCATCCGACAGGGTCGGGGACTTGTCCCGCGTGGCATGAAGCCACTTCAAAAGTTGTAGACTATTGCACTCGATGGCGCACCGACGCACCCCGCTGAATTGCATTTGCGGCAGCTTTTGCAGATTGGGGTTCTGCGTGGCTCGAAGCAGCAGCTCCAGCATCTTCTGGTCGCGTCGACGGATGGCGAATTGAGGCAGCTTTCCACGGAAGCTGCCGAGTCTGGTGAGACCCTGGAGACTGGCGTCGACTTGGCCGACCAGGTAGGGTAGCCCTCCCTGGAAGCTCGTGATGTGCTGCAAAAGCCCGGCATCGGTCAAAACAGCGACCGCAGCGTCTGGATGCGTAGTAGGCATTGCCATGTAGCGAGGCGTCTGCTACTCTGCCAGTGCGTAGCCATTTTTTTTCGTGGAAGGTGATGTACTGCACACGAAAGTCTCGTTGAAGGCAACTTCAACACGCTTGATTGGCAAAATGTTTGTTTGCTGGATTAATAATAAAAATTAGAGAACTATCTATCATAACTAGTTGACACACCTGCTTGATTCACGGGGACTCTCCTCCCGCACCAGCGTGGGTCTTGCCATCATCGGGGCCAATGCAACCGGGTGCGGGTCGAATGGGCTCGGTCAGCTTTCCGCTGTTTATCCTACCGCCGCTTCCTGACACGCTCCCTTTGCCACCGCTGCCATCAGGCTCAATGAATTCCACGAGATACGTGTCCATCATGGGGACGTTCGTGAAGTTGATCTTGCGGTGGAATGTGCAGCGGATGTCGATCATGTCCTTCACCACCTCCTGGACGATGGGGCTCACGAGGATTTTCTCGGGGACGCCGTTGGACTCGAGCTCATTGGCGGTGAGTGCGTCGGGCCCCCACATGTCGTAGCGGAGTGTCGTGGTGCCGATCACTCCGCCGATGATGTTGCCGACGTGGATTCCAATCCGCATCTGCAGTCGCTCGCCCGTGTTCGGGTCCTGCACCTTGCGCACCTCCTTGTGCATATCGCGGGCCATCGCCAGCAGATCGTGAATGTGGTTGCGCAGGTGCATCTGGTGTTTGTGCTTCAGCGTACTCCGTCGCAACAAGTGAGACCGGAGTTTGGCGCCGGAACCTCGCGGGTTTCCATCACCTCCAACGATCTCACTTTTCCGCTCTAGAGGGAGTACGCGGTTGCTAGACAATCGTGCCAACGTGGACGCTATGCCCGCCGGAATACCAGTACCAGCTGGAGCAACCATGCTTGCGTCTGCGTTCGACATGTCGGCGGTGCTGGCGGAACTTGTGACCAAACCAGGGCCCAAACTCATATCCACGTACGGAAGACCCGACACGATCACGTACGCGTCGCCGATCGTTTGCATCTTGAACACCCCGTGCTTCTCGGTCAGTTTGTCGAAAGCACAGAACAAAGACGCGAGGATATTGACGACTTGCGCTGTGGCAGCTTGCGACGCAATTGAGGTGAATCCCTTGATGTCGGAGAAGAGGATGCCCACTTGCTGGTGCTGATCGCAAACCATTTCTCCCTCCTTCAGCCGCATAACCACAGCGGCTGGGAGCATCTGGTACAGCAGTCGATCAGCGTTCATCGTCTCGAGCTGCGTCCGCGTCTTGAGCCAGATCTGTCGCCGCGTGAAGAACTCCACGCTCTGTGACGCGATTATGTTGGCCACCACCGAGAAATACGTGAGCACGATCGGATAGCTCGTTTTGAACTTGGAGTTAAACTTTGCCGCGTCCTGGTGATACGACTGAAGCGAAACCATTGTGGTTATGGACACGATCACCAGCGCCAAGACATTGAACACCACTACGTGGCGGTACAAAATCGATCGTCCATTGGAGACAACAAACATCGCCAGCACCGTATCCAAACACAAATTCACGTATCTTGGCGAGGTGTCGATGTCTGCCTTGTAGTTGAGACCCCAAAGCAGTGCCTCGGCGAGCGTAAATACGAATAACCCAATGAGGTAGAATCCCAGCAGCACATTGCGGAGTTTGACTTCCGAGTAGAAAACGAATTCGTCACGCACTCGACGCGCGACCAGTATCGCCACGATGGCAAATGGACTCCGGATGAACAGCAAGATAACGTACATCGTCGCTGAGATCTCCTTTTGCGGCGCATTAGAGCTGAGAACGGAGAAGACTTCCACCAGCAGGTCACGCATGCAAGTAAACGATGCGTACACCGCCAGAGCGAGGAGTGTGGTGCGTGCGCCTTCGACACGATCTGATAGAGTACTTTCAAGATACTTGTTCTCCATCTCGTCGTCTCGGAAGCACATATTCAGCAACCGAATCTCAGTCAGCATGTGTTGTTCGACACTTTCACTCGTATCGCTTCCTCCGAACGATGCCAGGTCAGGTGGCGTACCGAGCAACATGCGGATCGGGTCGTACTTCTTCCATCGCTGCCTAGCAGAGTGCAGTATCCTGTTTCGAGTCGCGACCAAGAAGTCCTGCTCGAACGGCCGACGGACATTGATTACCGACTGCGACATCAGGACTGAGTCACGCTTGGTACTGAATTCGAGCTGTCCAAGACACGCCATTTGAGCCACATCTGTAAGCGGTTCGCCAACGAGGTAGGTCGTCATGCTGCCCTTGCCTTTGACGTCAATCTGCCGTTCTTCAAAGGTGAAATGCCCAGCAAGCTTCTTGTACGTGACTTGAGAGATTTGGCAACGCCCGGTGATACCAGTGGATTGCATCCGCGATGCCGTGTTAACTGTGTCACCGAACAAAGAGAACTGCTGCTTCTTCATACCCACTAGTCCACTGACAACGCGACCTGAATGAACTCCAATGCGCAGTTTTATGCCATTGCCATTTGAAGCTCGACATTTTTCAAGACATGCTAGCATATCCAACGCCATCGACACCGCGCGCAGTGCTGCCTCTCGCCCTTGGTCTTTGCCTTGCAATCCAGCGCATGCCATGTACGTCTTGCCGACAGTTTCCATCTTGCGAACGCCGTGCTTCTGGCAGATTTGGTCAAAAAGCGAGTACACCCTGTCGAGAAGAGAGACCACCTCGGTGGGCCCAAACCGGTTTACGAAGGAGGCAAAGTCGGCGATGTCGCAAAAGAGGATCGTCACGTCCTGTTCGTCTTCGCTGATCAATGTGTCTCCCTTCTGCATGCGCTGGACGACGTGTTCAGGAAGCATGTTCTTCAGGATTTGAGTCGACCGCTTCTGCTCGATGAGCAAGGAGCGACTCTGGAGGAAATCTCGTCGCATGGTAATCTGCAGCGAATAGCACGCATAGGATCCAAAGGTGATCACGAACACCAAGTAGAGGGTAAAGAGCATGAGATCGGAAACATCAACGCCGTCCTCGTAGTCCAGTGAGTTTAGTCGGTCCGCCAGCATGTAGAAAGCGAAGTTGTAAATCGATAACATCAGTGCGTAGAGGAACTTGACACGGATGACTACGAAGAGGCCGACTGGGTAGAGCGCCGCGGCGAATTTACCAGTGTCTGAGATTGTCAGGGTAAGTGCCATGCCCACCATGCAGTACGGCAGCAGGATGGAGATCTGGTAGTTTTGTACAAAGAATCTTGTGCGGGCAAAGCGCACGAAGAGTAAGTCGCACACGAAGTAGCCCACGCGAATCCAAATATACGAAGTTTCACGCTCCCAAAGCACCTCGTAAACTGCGTAGAGGGGGATCATGAACGCCATGACCTTGAGGCACAGGATGACACGGCTTCGCTCACGGAATGCAAATGTGAATTCGTACTCTTCTTCCAGACGTTGGTGCTCCTCACCCATAAACTCGAGGGTAAGAGGGTGAACTGGGGGTTGCACTCGCAACGCCCGAGAGCTGTGCGAGTCATCTTCCTGACTGAGAGGGTCGGGGTGTCCGATTTCCTGTGCGAGTTCTCGTTGTATCGACACGAGCTGTTTCGATAGTTCGTCATGTTCTGTGGGAAGATCAAAGTCGCGGAATTGTTGGCTCCATTCGCCTTCAAGAAGCGTCGGTGTCAAGTCCCCCTTTTCCGACCGAGCACTTCCTCCTATTGTTACCCCACCGCTCCCACCAGCGTAGCTTCCCTCGTCGGAGCGTCCGGATGAACTGTAGATCAGCTTTGCCGCTCTGACGTTGTCGATGGACCCATCAGCGTTACGAACAGGTAGAGTAGGGAGATCACCCAGGCCACTGTCAATCTCGAGAATAATATCGTTGCTTGATGGTAAGTACATCTTTCTCAAGTACATGATGGTCAAGTCGAAGCAAATGCATGTCACCGACGTGAAAAACAGGAGCACCCAAAACAACATTTCCGAGAAAAGGATCTGCGCGAGACCTGAGAAATCGCGAAACACGTCGAAAGTGGGGAACATCCGATAGGCTTGCGAGTACGCAGCGACGAACAAAATGTACACGACAAACCCTCCAAACAGGGAGATGTAATGTGCTCGAGTCCACCGATATAAGCACTGCATGTGAAGTGACGCCTTGAGGGTTACGGTGATAATGAGAGCACCGTAGACTGCAGTTCCGTCAGGGAAAAGACCGTTCGCTCGACTGTATCTGGACGATACCATGCCCATTGCGTTTTTAACGAAGAGAAAGACCAAGAGCGAGTGGAACAGCGCATTCAGAACCCAGAAAGTCAGGCCTCGTATACTTAACTCGCTCTTTCTGAGAGAACTTCGGTATACAAAGGGAAAGCGCATTACAGCGCTATCTCGAATGTCCTCGTCGGTGATTCCAAGAACGAAAATGGGCAGCAACGTATACAGCACATTCCACCCAACCATCAAGTACGATTCGTACAAGGTTTGACCCGAGTATCCGTTGAAGAAGGAGAAGAGGAACAGCGTCATGATAAGCGCCATGTTCTTGTAGAAGGAGAACAAAATGACCCGCGCTACTCGGCGGTGATTCCAGCGGCCATGCACGAGTAAAAGTCGAGATAAGTCACGAAAGGTGACAATAGCAAAATCTGCAGCACGTACAGCCTGCATTCCTTCATGCCCATAAATGCCAATACCGACGTGTGCTTCCTGAATCATACTGACATCGTTGCCACCGTCCCCTACTGCCAATGTGAGTGGAGTGCCTGGTGCGGATTTCATCAAACTCACCACCTGAGCCTTCTGCATGGGACTCAAGCGGCACGCAACCACTGTTCTGCACTGAGAAGCGAGTTCGAGAAACAACTCGTGTGCCAATTGAGCACCACCATTGGCATCCGTTATCGAGGAGCGGGTTGTTCCAGGTCTTGAGCTTGAACGATGTCGCGAATTCTGCACCATCTGAGCTGCTTGGAAAGGTAGATTTCCCAGTGATTTTGAGGACATTGAACCGCTCAACCGCCCCCCTTGAGCATCTCGCTCGCTTCGTAACAGATCTAACGTAGTGGTGGGGTGGAAAGTAGGGTCCGAATGGCTGGTATTACTCGAATGAGGAGCCACTTGGTTCGAGTTGACGTATGAAATCTGTGCTTTCGAGGTCAATGCATCTGCTAGGAGATGCTCGAGCGCCTCACCGTTAATTACCAACGAAATGTCTTGCGAAGCCACGCCAGGAACCCAAACGCCCTCCCTTTTCAATTTTCGGCGGGCTTTTGCTATTTCGTCGAGACAGTCTTGCTTATTTTTCCCCTTGATAATTATTATCTTGCTCTTGGGCCCGATGAGTCCACACATGTGAGCTACAGATATTGCAGTTTCATCCTTGTCGCCTGTGAGCATCCAGATATTGATCCCACCGAGAGATAGTTGAGAAATGCACTCTCGTACGCCATCCTGAAGTAAATCCTCGACTCCAGTAGCGCCTAAAAGCTTCGTTGATTTTTCAATTTGTTTAGCAACTTCAACACACAGTTGCTCGCGGTTGGTTAAAGCCTTCTTTGCCGCATCAAAATCACATTTCCACGCCAAATACTCCGTCATGGACAGCGTGCGATATCCAAGTAGCAGCGTGCGCAGCGCCATTGCTGCGAAGTAGTGAACGTGGAGTGCCAGTTTGCTAATATCCTGATCCTTGCTAGCGTTTCCAAACATAACGGTGTCAGCCCCCTTTGAGAAGACAATGATGTCTTGGTCTTCTGAGTCAGAGTCACAACTCAATCCGTCAAGTTCACTTTCCAAGGAATGCTCCAATTCCCCCAGACTATCTTGAACTCGTGCAAGCTTTAGGTCCTGATGCCTCCCGTCGGATTCATCCCGGCTCAGCTTCTTTACCACTACGGACATGCATTTCCGTGTACTGTCGAACTCGTTCAAGGCCAGGAGCTGGTACGACTCGGACTTGCCGAACAAGCGAATGTGAATAATATCGCCGTCGCGACGTTCATAAACACAATCGAATTCCAAGGCAGCGTTGAGCAATGCAACTTCGTCAGGTGAGGAACCGAAGAATTTCCGGTCGCCCTTGAGGGAGGGGAAGGCATCCGATGCTTCTCCAGCGGCATGATTACTGGTGAAAGAATTGATACCGCTTTGACGCCGACTTTCTGCTCGCATGCTCCCATCTGCGCTTTCACTTCGGGTGCGCCCCGTAGCACTTCGAGTATCACCTGACTGATCTGCAGCCGCTGCGTTCTCTTCCACTGCAACTGAGGCTGAATGACAAAGTAGCAAGCACCGGAAAAATGGACGTGCAAGCTCAACAGCATGGACCTCTTTGCCAGAAAAACGTGAAGGGTTCTCCACGAACTTGATCATCTGCGTGTACGATCGAACATCTTTTTCTGTCACGGATACGTGCTTAGACTTGCGCCTCCCATCCGCACTACCATCTCTGCCGGCGCTACCCCCTCGCACAGCTGACGCTGAGCCAAGCTTGATCATCATGTCACCGCCACCAGAAAGATCCTCATTGCCAGCTTGCGCTGCCCGACGAAGGTGCATGTTGGATCCATCAAAGATAATGCCGCCAATACTGCATACTTTGAAGAGCATTTGGTTCTTGGTCAGCGTCCCCGTTTTATCGCTGAAGATGTACTTGATCTGTCCTAGATCTTCATTCACGTTTGACGTGCGTGCCGTCACACCGCGACCCGTAACCGAGCAATACAACTTTGGGTCATTCTCGATTCGTCTAGCTTGATACCACTTCACAACTTCCAAACTGATGTACAGCGAAATCGGCACCATGTTGTTGTAGAGAATCAAATACGTGACCCACGCCTCTAAAAAGTATGCCGGATGAAACTCGTCAATATAGGGAAACGCGGCAGCGTAACCTGGTTTGTCGTGCACTTTTATAGCAAAGAGCGCTGCCTGGACGGAACTGAAGCAGCAGACACCGAAAAGTACCGAGAAGATGAGGAAGATACAACGGTTTGCAATGCGATCCAGACGACTAAACTTGGATGGGATAGCCTTCATATTTTGAACGAGCTTGGTATCGTTGCCGCCGCCTACGACAACACCAACAACCCACCTGGTGTTGCAAAGCTTCATTCCACGCAAGAGCACATTTTCAATCGTGATGGGAATTTCCTCCGCATTTGGAGTCAAGCCTTGACTGCCCTGCTCCTCTACAGCTCGTGACGGCATCACTGCCACTGGAGGTTCGCCGGCTGCCTGAAGTTTCGAGTTGGAAATTCTCATCACGCCGTCAAAGCTGTACAGCCTTTTGTTTGGCGCTTCACATCGGATTTCGCCGTGGATTGTGTCAGCAAAGTCTTTTGGGGCTCGAGGAACGAGTTGATTCCATTTTACAGAGTGACGAACTTTTAGATTGGACTCCCCGTCAAGACTGGAGGTTTCGCACATCGCCTCGCCATTGTCTTGGCTCGAAAACAGGATAACAATATCAGCAGGTACCTGTTCTTGATCGTGAATTTTGACTACGTGACCAACCCGTAAGTTTTTCCAGAAGATTGCCTGAAAGTCGCCGAGCTGGAGAGTGCGCGAAAACCCATCTGGTGCTTTATTCTTGCCCCCACCAGCTTCCAGCTCCCCGTTCATCGTCTCAACCTTCCCGTGGTTCACAATCCAGTCTTGTTGATGCCTTGCTCTGTCCTCAAGACCCTCCTTGATCATCGTTGCGGTTAATACTAGCATCAAAGGCCCGATCGTCGAGTACTCGTTGGTAGGGGACAAGTTTGTACACAGCTGTAGAAGAGAAATGATGAGGAAGTAGAAATTCGCCACGCGACGGAACTGCTCGAACAGCGACTTGGGCAGGAAGTTGAGTGTCGTGTACTTGGACGAGCGCACCGTATTCGTCCAGTATGGGTCTCCGTGGTGGTGCTTTTGCATATAGGCTGCATACTCCATGGTACGGCGCACATCGTTGACAAACAGTAAGCGGCTCTTGCCGGGTTCCTGTGAGCTATCGCAAGTGTCTCCGCCGCAGGCTTCTCCAGGATGGTCACCAACTCTGTTCCGGCGAAACAACCTGCTGAACAAATTGGGTTTTTCATGAGGTTTCTTGCTCGCGGTCGGGGTAACAGCGTCTGCGGCGGAGGTGGCATCGACTTTCTGCGAGACCAAGGTCACGTCGCTCATCGGTGACGGAAAACTGCTGATGCCCGACCGGAAGGCTTGCGGATGCAGCGAGGACGCCATACTGCTTGCTGGAGGGCCGGGCGGGACAGCAGGCTTGGCACCGCGCTCATGCATAAACCCAAACAAGGGGCGGATGTCAGCGACGAGGCCCGCTCAGTCGACAGGTATCGAGATGCTCCCCCGTCGGAACGAACACACCGCCGGCACCCCGATTTCAATGCAGGCACAGGCTGTAGTCAACGTCTGGGGTTTCTGCAGGGCAGACGCTATTCAGGGAGGCGCACTGCAGCAAAACGACCATGAACTCGACACCAGGACGGCCACGGCACTGAGTATTTTTACCGACTTCAGCAGCATTTTCGAAACGCCCTACGACGACCTATGTATACACCCCCGCGAAGGCCTCCGCGAAGAGCACCGAAACCTGTTAGTGCGTCGCCACTAGTGTGTTTTGGGAGAACTATCCTTGACAAGCAGCCAGCCAGCCAACCACCAGGTTGACAATACGGCCCTGACAAACTCTTTAGTAGTACAGTGACTACACGCAGGTACTTTAAGTAGATTTTAGTTTTTGTTGCAAAATATTGCCACCTTCGAAGCCACCCGAGATTGGTTGCTTCCTCGAGCAAATCGCGGCAGCTGGCGACTACCGACAACCATGTCGTGCCAGTATCCTCAGCTTATATGTATCAAATGCGAACGCAAGAAGACATACAATTCTTCCTCGCATCGAACTAGCTCAGGCCCCGCTCGGCTTAAAAACCAACGTCCTTGTGGGTCGCCTGCACGAGGACTCTGTCCTCTGGATGGCGCCACTGAACTCACGAGCGTAAAACGGATCGTCCCCAAGTCTCTCGCTGTCCTCGTCCACCAATTCTTCTCCTCAGAGGCGTTTTCGGGTTTACCCAGCAATGCGCAGCATGGGGAGTGCTGGAGTGATCAACTTCAACAACTTCAACTTCGTGTACCGGCACACAGCTGTACCAAAGCGCGGGTACCATACCCTTAGATGATCCCACTGCGCGTGTCACACCCGCATCAAACGTCAACTTGACCTGCCGGCGGCACCACACCCGACTGACTGTTCACCTCCATGGCGCTCTTCCCTCGCGGCAACTCGCCGGCGCTGCTGGTGCTGACGCAGGGCGAGCTGCTGCAGCATATCGGCGGCTTCATGCGCGGCGTGCCGTTCGCCGTGGGCG
>JAHWLF010000704.1:0-11648 GCA_024679295.1 Phytophthora parvispora
GCAGCCACGGCTCGGCGACCCCCATCCGGCAGGGCGCCGGGCTCAGCTTGGAGCTCGCGGACGGCACCAACGTCGCCTACAGATACGGCGCCGCGTACCAGGCCACCCGTGCGTATTGGCATCGGGTTAGCACTAGCCTAACCTGCGGTTAACACTACCTATCCTAACCTTTCTTGTTGATGCTTAAAAACCCTTATCAGAGGCGGAACTAGCCAACGTCGACTCCAGTACATGGTACGACATCTCCATCATCCCGGCAGGAAACACCGGCGTAAGTAAAAAAAAGCATTAACAAAACTCCACAGATAAAAGTTAACCATCTCTTCAGCCAGGTTCGTGTTCCAGCCTCGCGGACTGCAAGGCTGTGACTGGAGGCACCGGGTTCAATGTAGCCATGCAGATAATCCCCAGCACTGGGGGAGGTCTCAGCTCCTCCGAGTCGTGCCGAGTTGTGAGCTGCCTGGCGGACGGCTGCGACGACGCCTACCAGTTCCCGGACCAGGACGCGCGCACGCACAGCTGCGGCGCCGACGTCGAGTTCCAAGTGGTTTTCTGCCCCAGCAACTCGACGCAGGTGTCCTCCGACTCGGCGGCAGACTACTGGGTCGACGTGAGCAGCTCCGATGCCTCCGGCAGCTCTTCCAACTCGACTGGGGGCAGCTCCGCCGCCTCGGCTCAGTCGACCGACGACACCGCTCACGTCGAGTCGCAGTCGGACACGACTCCAGCCCCCACGAGCAACAACGACAAGTCCACGGCTAACACGAGCTCGGAGGATTCGTCCAGCTCGTCGACAGCAATTTACGTGTCGGCGGGCGTCGCAGCAGGCGTTGTGGCGGTCGTGGCTGCCGCGTTCGTGTTCAAGCGGAGACATGCGATCGCCTTTTGGTGGGAGACCAGGAACTACAAGCCCGAGGAGCTCAGGAGCTCGGACGAGCTGGGCTTCGTGCGCGTGTCCGACGCCGCAGTCATTTAGAGGAGGATAGAGCTATCAAGGTAGAGAAAGTTGTAAGTTAGTGCGTGGCTAGTTAGTTAGTTATAAATGGGAGCGGTGGTGCTGCACTCACGCGCGAGATCCGCCCGCTTTGCGTCGTTTCACGCCCACGTTCAATTCCGGTCTTCTCGCGGGGGAGGCGAGTTATGGGGAACGGCCAATCTCGTGACGGCTTCACGGGCGTGCTGCCCTCCGGGTCAGCGGCGAAAGTATCGGGGACGGCAAAGTCCGACCCACCGCCGATTTCGGAGGCATGGACCGCCGGATCGACAGCAGAAGATGGCGTGCAGCAAACGATTGTTGCCAACACTTTGCCGGTGGTTGGAAAAATTGTCCCTCCTGGTCACGCGTTGCAGCTTGGAGAGAACACTTCTCGTCTAAGTCTCGAAGCAAGAGAGGTTGTCCAAGCTTTCAACAAGGTCGAAGAAGATCGGTTTGTGATACCTGAGAGCGTGCGAAAGTCCCGGACGTTGGATACGTACGCCGACGTGTGCTCGGAGATCCTGCCAGGGTTTCTGTACGTGAGCAACCTTCAGGTAGCTCGAGACTCTACCAAATTACGCGCCCTGGGGATCACCCACGTGATTAATTGCTGCGGAGAGTTGAAACACTATGAAGATGGAGTTGAGCTGCCAGCAGCATCCAGTGACTCGGATTTCCAAGTTCTGAAGCTGCTGCTGCGAGACGATGCCAATGAAGATCTGACACCGTTCCTTCCCCAAGTAATGGGGTATGTCGCTGACTGCAGACAGAGAGAAACTGTCCAGCGTGAGAGAAGTGATAAAGTAGACAAGGTGTTAGTCCACTGTCATCAGGGAGTCTCTCGCTCATGTGCGTTTGCGATTGCCTACGTGATGTTGGAACAAGGACTTTCGTATCATGAAGCTGCAGCTATGGTTAAGCGCCAACGAGCAATCTCGAGCCCAAACGCAGCCTTTATATGCCAACTTCTTGAGTGGGAGAAGGACCTACAGGCGATGAAAAAACGAGAAAATGGCTCGGCTCCATTTGCGCTGGGCGGCTTGTATCGCTTGGCCCCACACTCCAGTTACGATCCCGAGTGCTTTGTGCTGAAGCGCTGCTATGATCCGAATGCCTGCTCGGCTCGACAACGACAAAACGTTGCACGAGTCCGGACGCCAGGAGATGAGCGACGACTACTCTGGTCTCATGGTACTTTCGTATTTGAAAACCCCACGAACTCCACCGAGCTTATAATCTGGCACGGCGCAAAATGCGTCATCCCGGATGCCTTACCAACTGCAAAGGAGCTTACTAGCAAGTTAATTCAGTTGCAAGCGTTGGTGCAGCCTCCCGACTCCGAGGTGAATCAAATGAAAGTCGTTGATGTACAAGAAGATGCTGAGAAGGACAAAGGAACTGATAGCGATCTTTTCGGCTATGGTGCGGAGCTACAGTGGAGTCGGGAATCGATACCTAAAGCACCAGCAATGTTTCTCCCGATAAATGGAGACACAAATAATGTTATTAGCACAGACGGTGAGCCAATTCCACCGCAATTGTTCATTTTGGAGGCTGTTGGTGATGAAGGTGATGGTCAGGCTGAGTGGGAGCAGCTAACAAATTACGATTCGGAGGACCTTACCCCAGACAGCGCCTTCTTGCTATGCTCCATACAGCCCCAGGGACTGGCTGAAGGTTACGTGTGGCTTGGTGCCAGCTGCAGTGCTACACCGGAGAAGGTTGTCATTGCCGCGCAGAAGCAGGTTCACAGGATTCAAAACCTGCCAGCCTTGTCACCTAGTGTGTCGCTAGTCATCGAGCGTCAGAGTCAGGAAAGCGACGCGTTTTGGCAGCTTTTCGAGGCCGGATACTAGAATGCTCAAGTAGATGAAGGTAAATATCGATCGCGTAATATCGTTTCACATTTCTAGTTATCATCCACGGAGGACCTACGTCACATCGCATTTTTCTTAGGCTTGGGTTGTGACGTGGAGGTTGGATTAGATTTTGCATTTGTGCGCCGGATGTCCGGCAATAAGGCGTTGGCAGCATCTGAAAATGTGATCACATCGTGGTTGAATGGGTCTAGCGTCTCCACGAGTGGCGTAACGGCGCTTTCGGGCTGTACACAATAAACCGTAAGCCACTGTCTTTTATTCAGGTTTCAAGAAGCACGGCAAGTGTTACCTTCGTCGGCGCTATTCGCCGAGAAAGCGTGACGAAGCGAGGCTGCACACCAATAATGGCCCGTTAGCGTTGTCAGACTGCAGTAGCACACAAATATCCTGGGTACTTTACGTACTCTGTTGATTACACCGACGCGCTCGGTGTCAAGTTCTTCAAAAGCCCTGCGGAAACCATCCAGCAACTCCAGACGACCTTGCAGCTGGTAACCGTAGAGCACTTGCTCAAAATCTACAAAAGGCAAAGAAAGACTTGGCTTTTCGTTTGATAGTGACTTTTTCCCCTGGGCTTGAGCTGTCTGGTACTTTTCCGCTTTTTGCTGGACTAAACGCTTCAGCGTCGCACTCTGTAGTCATGAATACAGGATGTGAATCACAAAATTTACCACATCATTTCGTACCAGAACGTACATCTTGCGGCTCATAGAGATACGTGAGTAGATTTCTCCACTCCTCCTCATGGACAAGGCCATCTAGCCGACTTTGCACGAGTGCAGCGATGGCTTTGCCTTGCTTCATCGGATATCTCGCTGAAAAGAAAGCTCGCAATAATTCCACCAGAGCTGACTGGAGCTTTCGTTTGATTTCCAGAAAACCTTCGTCGAGTCGGTTCCTTAAAAGCGCTACAAAGACTGCCGCATCATTTTCGCGGCGAGCAAAATGTTCGGCAGCTTTCCACACTGCGCTAGCATAGTCGACGATAAGCTTGGGTAAACCAAAACGAGTGTTCAAATACGTGTACAAGTGTTGCTCCATGGTCTCACGTGGTGCTCCAGCGGTGGTGGCACGAGTATCGTATTTGGCTTTGGATGCATACACACAGTTGATGAGGTCCACAAGTTGCTTGAGGGATAAATTTCGCACTGACACTGTCGTCTGTGGGGCAGGTTGAGCGATCATTTGCGTGGATGTAGTAGATGCGGGCATCTCTGGTACTCGAACATCTTCAATGGTGTCTTTCTTTGAATTCACGAACCCAGCATGTTCGCTGTTACATCTTCGAATCTTTCGAGATGTCTGTGCTGGCGTGCCGAGATTATCTGTGGTGCTGGCACTGCGTATGACCGCGGGTTTTGAAGCCCCGGTCTTTGGCATGCTCTTTCCGCCGCTGCGTACGCGCTTCAACTCTAAATTTTCCAGTTCAACCTGCTCTCGACGAGCTGTTTCTTGTTGAAGCTGCATTTGTACAGCTTCCAAATCGCTCTCGAGACCTTCGGCGACATCAAGCAAAAGTTTAAGCTGTTGGTTTTGTGTCGGTGCAAGTCCCTCTGTAGAAGCTGCTTGAGCCTGAATCTGAGTCTGGGCATTGCGTTGCTGCGCTTGCATGGCTGCTAAGAGCTGCTTCTGCATCGCGAGGAGCATACCAAACCCATTTCCAAGACCAGCATCTGCTTGTGCTACCTTTTGCGACCCAAACATCGCACAAACCTCCAGTAGACTCCATCGTGTCTGCAGCATGCCCTCAGATAGTTCTGTTTTACCGTCTTCTGGCTCTTGGTGCTTCAATTGCTGGGCCAACAACTCCACATGCCGATCGAGTTGGGCAAACAACTTCGCCTTAGAACCACTGTTAGCCTTACCTAGAGAATCGCACTCGTGGAAGGCTTTAACGACAGCCTTCAGTTGCTGGAGAAACGTCTCGGTTGATACGACAGTGCTTGACGTCGAGTCGGAACGCAATGCTGATGTGGCGGTAGTTCCTTTCGCTACTTGAGATCGATTGACTTTAAGCAGCTTACACCAATCTGTCCGATCATCAGAAATGCTGGTAGGCAGCTCCGTGGGGCGAATGCTGTTTTTCACGTTTCGTCGCGGTCCCGTGGCGCTAGGTTTTGGTGCGAGTGTGGTTACAGCAGCTGCGGTAGCAATGTCAGGATCTACCGAAGCCAGCTTCTTTGGTTGTGTTGGGTCTGCCGATGAACTAATGGAAACCTTGACTGAAGGGGAAGCGCAGAACTGCTGCAGCTCCTGTAATGTTGGACTGGCTGGATTCCCTTCGCTACCATTACGCGAAGAGGGTAGCGGCGTCCCATTCAAAATCCGCAGCCTCGGGAGCATGGCGAGCAATACTTGCTCCTCGGCAGGACTTGACAGCGACAGACTCAGACTCTTCAGGCAAGGGCAGTGCTGCAGAGTTTCTCCAAGTGTACGCAGCGCTCCCATCCGGAAGCGAAAATTATTGTTCAAGAGGTTCAATGCCACGAGTTTGGGCAGCCGAGTACCAAAGTCCTGGGGTAGTTCATGTAGATCATTGTCGCGTAGGTCTAGGTGCCGAAGTCTTGGGAAGTGTTTCTGCAGGAAGGTAAATACAGCCTCGGCATCCTCCTGCGAGAGATGTCGTCCCCGAAGACTCACCCGTTCGGCGTTTGGATCGGCTGCGTAGAGTTCTTGAAGTTCCTCCATCGCTGTTATAGTAGTCGACTTGCCACCGCTGCTTGTGCTGCTATTCTCTTCATTGACGTTCGGGGTCGTGGTGTCGACACACGAATTCTGCAGCACTTGGCTTTCCATTTGCTGCAAATTCTACTGTCCCTGGCCTCTCCGTGACCCCGTCTCCAGGTCGCCGGACATGGAGGGGATAAGCCAAGAGTGAGGAGAGTGCTGGCAGACCAACTTCACTGCCAGCGAGGCACCTTAGCGCAGAAAATAGCGTTTGTCCAGATTTGGCCGAAGCTCGAGCCCTCAAAGACATGAAACCCACCCACCGCAAGCTCGACAAAATGTCCTCAGGTTGCTGATGGTGGCTTGATGCTGTCTTACATTGCTACGTTATTTGAGCTATTTGGTAAAAAAAATGGTGGGAAATACGTTCCTTCGGGTCAAAGCAACATGTTCGTTCTCCAATGAAAAGTCGCACGTGACGCGGCGCTACAGATCCACTTGAAAGTCGCTTCGAAGAACTGGTGAAGATGGAAGTCGTGGGGAACGAGCTGCTGGCACTGAATGATCTCCTCACGGGGTGTCAGGACGCACAAGACGAGCATGAAGAGGTAGGTCACTCCTCGGTACAGTGCTAGCTTCGGAGCGATCAAGCATCTTGTAACTTGGGCTATTTGGATGTTGTCAGAGTCGGCAACAAGCGGCCCAAGTCACGCCGTACACGCTCAATGGAGCAGCCCCAGCCAAATTGCCCGAAGGTGCTAACGATCTTCCTGTTCAAGCCTGAAAACCGTGACTCTAACTTGTCACCACTCGGTGATAAATGTTTGCTGTGCTCCAGTGACGCGCCCCATCGGTCAGATCCGGCAAGCGGACCCCAAGGCGATCTGGTCGATGGATGAAGTCCCAAGCGACGACGAAGACGACGACGCCTTCGAGACTCGGTCGCGCCCCAAGTACGAGTCCAGCTAGTACTTCTCTTAGCTCTGCAACTCATCACGACTATTATAACTCTAACATGTTTAATCCACTGCAGGTTCGAGATCCTGTACAAGCAGAGCGTGATGACCGAGGACGTTTTCCTCGGACTCAGCGACAAGGACCCGTCGTCCGCCCACTGCGAGGCCATGGTGGTGCGAGTGGAATGCCCCGGCCACCACCTCGAAGACATCGAACTCGATGTGAAGAGGCAGAAACTGCTGCTACTATCCTCCACCCTGTACGTGCAACCTCCATTTGCTCAGCACTCAAACCATTTCATTCATTCATTCGCTCCCTTCAACTTGCCGCAGGAAGCTCGTGCTGCATCTGCCCTACCCGGTGCGCCACCTCGAGGGCCAAGCCAAATGGGACCACAAGACGCAGTCCCTCTCCGTCTCGCTGCCCATTGTCCGAGACGAATGGTGAGCGTCTACAATACGTCGTGGACCTGCATAATATGCAGGACATATTATGTCCTCCAAATGTAGCCATGTCACTATTCTGCATTGATCTCAAACCTGCTCTTATTCCGTATCGTTAAGGTACGACCCCGTCATTTTCGCTAGTTTTTAGCCAGTCAAAACTCAACGCCAACTCCATCCGCGCTGGGACTTGGCGGCGTCTTCCCGGCGATGTCGCTGCTGTCGGCTTCGCGGCTCGAGGCCATCCGCCTCATCCGCGAGCAGCTGCGCTGCACTTTGTGGTGGGTGACTACTCCTCCCTCTTGCTCTCTCTCTCTCTCTCTAGCTCTCTCAACCAGCGGACGCTAAACCGTCGCGTTGCTCTTCAACTGTAGCGGCGACATCTTCCAGGACCCGCAGTGCCTGGACTGCAAGCACAACTTCTGCCACCCGTGCATCCTGCAGCACCTCAAGCAGAACAACTCGCACTGCCCGAGCTGCCGCCTGCCCACGAGGCCCAGCGAGGTGACGCGGAACCAGTTCCTGGAGAGCATCTTGGCGGCCTGGAAGGCCGTGGAGGCCGAGCTCGCGGCTCTCGACGGGGACAAGTCGCTCCATGCAGTGCCAATCACAGTGCGAGACACCGACAGAGCTCTGCACCGAGCGGCCAATGGGGCGGGCGCAACGCACGACGCCGAGGACAGTCAGCAAGAGGAGAGGCAGAGCTGTAATTCCAGGGGCAGAGTGGCCAACCACAAGTGGAATATCGACACGCAGGAAATCCGCCAGGAACTTAAACTGGGGCAGCCTTATTTGCCTCAGAACTACGGGGCGCAGTCCGGAAGCACCGCGCATTGGAAGAAAACCAGCAGCAGCGACTTGCCCGATGATTACGGAGGCGGTGCAAATGTCAATAGTGTCGAGGCGGGTCATGGTCACAGGAGGAAAAGTGACAAGAAACCGGCGGCCGTGTCGCTGGATGAAGCCTCAGCGACGGAGATCGAGGAGACGAAGAGGACGGAGGAAGAGGAGAAGGATGAGGAGAATGGATTCTTGTCTCCGCGACCGAACAGTTTGATGGCGACGCAGGAGGTGGAGAGCTATTTGGATCGCATTACAAAGCAGAGAGAAGCCTTGAGTCAGTGGGAAAGAGATCATCAGGGAAGTGGAGACGGCAAGTCGCTACTGGAGCTGGAACGCTCGTTGCACAGCAGTGCGGGGTTTAATGAACTGCTCAAGGAACGAAGGAGAGAGTCTCAGCACCAGGATGATGACGGGGACTTGTTGACGCAAATGACACAAATGACACAGATGCCACCGGCCACAAGCGCACTGGAGTCGCCTGACCTACTAGTATCTTTCCGGCGGCGGCACAGTGATAGCCATGATGATCGACGGCCAGGTGTGAAGGCTAAGCGACAAATGCTACTATCGCCGCTGCCGCTGCATCCCCAGCGCCGGCTGTCGTCTCCGTCGCGAAAGAGACTTCGAATGCCAAGCTTACAGAGCAATTTTACGACTGACGGTCACAGCTCGGCGTCGGCTATTGATCTTTCACGGACTGATTCAGACGATGAAGAATCTGAGGTGCCAGACAGCCAACCAGCAACAATGCTACCAGATGAGCATGAAGTGCAGGAAGAATCGGATGAGGATAACGATGACGACGACGAAGAAGAAGAGTACGAGATGAAGCCTGCTGCGCCATTACCCCCCACGCCCGAGCCAAAAACTCCACCGCCTAGTCAGCACTGTGAACGGCTAAGCGATTTGTTCTCGAGGAAGAAAGACCGCGCCAGTGATGATTTCCGGAGCGCGATCACGGCGTTCAAGTCTGACGAGAAGCACGTAAGTGGCAGTCCCAAGTCCCAAGCAGCCATGCAATTGGTAAGCTCTGCATGTAGCATCAAGACCGAAGCTGCTGCCGTCGTGGCTAGCAGACCAAGACACATTGTCCGACCAAGCTCAGCTGGAAATGCGCCAAAGCCACCCGTCCACTCGTCGAACGGCAGCGCAAAAGCTACAGCCAGTAGTGACGGCGGCTCCGGTTTCGTGTTCGTGAGCTCCGATCTGACGCGAGAGGAGGTGAAGCGCGTGCTGGAAGCGACTCAGCGGCTGGGCGGCAAGTTCGGACACGACTTTGACTTGAAGCGCGACCCTGTTTCCGGTCACTTTTGTACCTCCGTGACGCATTTGATCACCAAGGCAGTTGCGCCGATCGGTGCCCCCAGTGGCGCCGAGCCGGATGAGTTGCGATGCAAGCGCACAGCCAAGTACATGCGCGCGCTGGCTGAAGGAAGCTTCATCATGGATTTCTCGTGGGTCACAGGTAGTCTGTCCGCTGGCAGGTGGTTGACTGAAGAACCGTTCGAGATAATCGGCGACATCTACAGCGACGCGGTCGGAAAACCGCACGAAGGTCGAATTCGCCGCGTGCAAACCGGAAGACGCAACAGCATCTTCAGCATGTTCTGCTTCGTGCTGCTCGTGTCCGAGAAGGAGTTCGACTTCCAGTTCGCGTCGGTGAAAGCCCTCGTGAACAACTTCGGAGGCACGGTGGTGCAGGGCGAGAACTTTGCCAAGCTCAACCCGAAACAGCGCACTCGGCGTACTCCCGTCGGGGTGGTGTCCAAGACCACGTCGCCCTGGGACGCCAAGGCCAAGTGGCAGAAGTTCCAGATCCCCATCGTGCGCATAACGTGGATCTTCGACAGTGTGAGTCACCTCGAAGTCCTGCCTTTCGACGATTACTACCCGTACTGAGGTGCCGGTGGATAACACCACCAGTAGTTTTTCGCTATCGTATCGTATTCCTATCTACAGTAGAAAAAAGTTTTGAAACGCGACTTTTGTGTGTTTGTTTCTGCTTTAGAACTACCTGGCTGCGTTCGAATCACATTGAGGTCTTCAACGTCGGTTTACCGCGCGGTTTCCCTCCCCTCGGACGCCTTGTCCCCATCCACTGGCACTTGCATCTCAAAGATGTCCAAGTGGCCCTCGTTCTTTACTATAAACCACGCAAACCGAGAGAAAGAGCGGTTAGCACTAGCCTAAAGTTTAACACTAGTCTAAACCAACAGCAACAAATGGTTCAGTGCACACTAACCCGCAATGTTGATGTTGGCGCCGTTGGCCACCTTGATGTGGCGCTGCACGCACTCGAGCAGCTCCTGCTGCAGCGCCGCCAGATCCACGCCCGCCAGCACCTGGCTGCCGCGCTGGTGCGCCAGGATGATCTGCAGCCGCTCCTTGGCCACCGACTTGGACGAGGCCGCCGACGCGTGCTCCGCCTCCCCGAAGAGCGACGCCAGCCACTTCTTGGCCCCGTGGCGAGAACTCGCTCCGACCCGCGCCGCCATCTCCCCACTCCGTTGCTGGATCCGCACTAAACGACGAGAGTGAGGGCGGTTGCGGTTAAGCGCACTTAACGACAAGTTTCAGCCAATCGTCGAGCGCGGGAAGACCACTTTTGACGAATTAAGAAGCGAGTTGCCATTCGAGGGTGGAGTTGCGTGTGACGCGAACGAGAGTTTGAAGGCTGAGCGCCATGTGCATAACCAAGCTTCGCACTGCCATCTTGGTGTTACTTTGAAGATAATAGATTAGGTGGAACTGCTCATGCTTGTGTTGGAATAAAGGTATATTGTGTGTGAAGGGATTGGTCAGATAACTATGAAGTCAACTGGATCCTTTAATTGTGAGCGCAACCTTCCAAAACGGAGACCGCGCTCTCACCTGTAGTGTTCCTCATTCCAATCCCGCTGCAGCCATAGCTGACAGCATAATATGCAAGTTGAAGCTGCGAGCGCGGTGAAGTATTCAGCTGAAAATTGAAAAGTTACGCTTGGTTCTCGTCACGTTCGGAGGAATGCGTTCCAGCCGTCGGACAGGGATAAGTTTGAGTCATCACCATACTTTCGCTCCCGCGCTCCGCTTGGCAGCTTCAGAAGCCCGCAGCCTTTCACCAAAATCCAGGCGCTTCGCTTCCAAGCCCCGCAGCAAGTTCACAAAGTGGTTTGACCACAAACACAAAGTGGTTTGACCACAACGCTGGTCTATCGAGTGATCAGTCAAGAGGGAGTGACCCCTCGGAATCAGTTCTCTTCATCCATAATGAGTCGAAGCGAGCTGGGTTAATTTCTTGTCATCATTACACTCAAACATGCAAACCCATACATTTTACACACACAAGCAAGCAGAAATACACTTGGGGGTGGAATGTTCATGCACAGAGCTGTTAATCAATGTGCTGTGAAGTACTCGACACGTAGTTTTCAGCCTGGGGCGGCGACATTCATGATTTTCGAATCATCACATTCCTTGGCAACAAAACGCACACACGCAGTAAATGCCACACTGTGGCGTAGATGGTGGCGACGCTCCTGGGGTCGAGGCGAGGAAAGTCCGAGTGTGTGCCGCTTGACGCTGTCGGTTTTTAGCTCGACTTGTCGTCTCGAATGGATGGCTGGATTGGAGACTGGACCGGTTACGGTGAACCGTCCGAGCGGTTCCGATTTGAAGTGATCTGATTGGTCTCTACTTTTTATGGATGTAGTCCGTAAATAAGGTGTTGAAGTGGAAGAGCACCACTTGCATTTGGCAACATGTTTTCTAGCTTCAGGTGGAGTTCAATCACAACGCCGTGCACCCACGCACACCATTCGCCTTTGCGAGTCTCGGTGTCACCACGACATTCAACCCACCTGTCACCTCCCTGCTGTTCTCAAGAGACGAGCAATTACCGGG
>JAHWLF010000705.1:0-11639 GCA_024679295.1 Phytophthora parvispora
CGTGGTGCGCGGCGTGGACCGCGTCATCCCCGTGGACATCTACGTGCCCGGCTGCCCGCCCACGGCCGAGGCGCTGCTGTTCGGCCTCATGCAGCTGCAGAAGAAGGTGAAGGGCAACAAGTCGCTGCTGCTCAAGTTGCGGAAGTAAGCTGTGGCTGCCTCTCGGGCGGGGCGGGCGCTCCTGTCGTGTAGACCAGCTACTGGACTCGGCGCGTCTGTGCTCGGTTGAGAGAAACACACACAGACACACACACAAAAGAAAATGAATTTGGTTGACACAGCACACGGCACGCGGAGCATGTAGACCAGCTGTACTGTACCTCATGTTGTGGCAGGGGGGAGGCCTCGGATTGGCTACGCGGACTTGTCGTGGCGCAATGCTCGACCAGAGTAAACTAGCCATTGAGGGAGCAGCGATTGTGGCACGTTTGGGCAGAATAATCGGTCGGTGCCCATTGGTCTGTTGCTCGCAGGTTGCCATCAACTTCGACCACAGTAATCGTGCACCGCTGGAAAATGAGCTAAGGCTGACAGCCACCATTTCCCCTGTCGACGGGCTCAAGCCGCATCCAGCATTCCAATGATGTCGCGACTCAGCTCCGGGCTCGTTCAAGCGAGTCGGGCGACTAGAGCCGCTGCAAGCCGTCGTCTCATTCACACCAGCTCTTCCACTTGCCAAGGCGAAGTACAGCAGCGTGGCAACGTAAGCGACCTACTCGCTGGAAATGCCACAGCTAGAAACGGCGCCGGTACGTGACATCAATGCACTGCAGTTGTGCCCCACCCCCCCCCCCCCTGTCGATCCTCTCACATTTGTCTGCAGAGTTTGTCGTGTCCCGCCTGGACGACTTGATCAACTGGAGCCGGAAGAGCTCCCTGTGGCCTGTCACCTTCGGGTTGGCTTGCTGCGCCGTAGAAATGATGCATTCCGGTGCGTGGCCCATGGATTGTTGACACCTCTTCAAGCTTCAGGTACTCAGTTGACCTCGTTGTGTGCCCTCGTTTAGCTGGATCGCGGTACGACTTCGAGCGCATGGGCCTGTTGTTCCGAGCATCCCCGCGCCAAACGGATCTGATGATCGTGGCGGGCACGGTCACCAACAAGATGGCGCCAGCGCTTCGCCGAATTTACGACCAAATGCCGGAGCCGCGCTACGTCATCTCGATGGGGAGCTGCGCGAACGGCGGTGGGTATTACCACTACTCGTACGCCGTGGTGCGCGGCGTGGACCGAATCATGCCAGTTGATGTCTACGTTCCCGGGTGCCCGCCCACGGCGGAGGCTCTGCTGTTCGGCATCATGCAGCTCCAGAAGAAGATCAAGGGCAACAAGTCGCTCTTGCTCAAATTGAGGAAGTAGGCGGTTGGTCCAAGAGGACGTGGAAAGAGGATAGCTTGGTATCTGCATATCGTTGGAAGAAGAAGACAAAAATGAACTTAGGTGAACAACACACATACGAAGGCTGGAAAGGGGGCTCAGCGACATACCGTGTGTCTACCGAAGGTCTGTGAGTCGATCGGTCGATTCGACTTAGCTGCGCAACTGAGACTGCAAGCGCTCTGGAGTGGGTGCCCAGCGCTGCGACCACATAGAGAAGCACGGCGCCGAGGTCCCGGCGGTCATAGCGCGTCCAGCGAGGTGGCCACAATCAGAACAGCACAATCATCGCGGGCAATTTCTTCGGGTGTCGACACTGCACCTGATAACGACGCGGACGACCTCGTGCCAAGACCAGGTCGGTCTCTGCTAGTTTCTGCAAGAGCTCGGCCGCGGAGTGCACCGCGTTTTGCAACGCAGACAAGGTGGCCGTCAGCACGGGCGCAGTGCCAGCGCAATCGGCCGTCGTGTTGCCCAGACCCCCCTCCCCTGGCCGCAGATTCCTCGGGTGTGGCCCCCTTCGGACAGTCCGAGCTTTTGCACCATTGCAGTCTCCAGCGCTCAAGTCTAGTGAATCGACCATCACCATGCTCCGCCTCGGCTCGAAGTTCCTGCAACGTGGTGCGGCCCGACCCGTGGTCGCCAGCTCCTCGAGGACGCTTCAAACCACCTCCGCGGTGACTGGGGCGCAGACGCAGCCCCAGGAGCAACTACAGGTCTCTCAGCGCGGCAACGTCGCCGACCTCCTGAACGGCAACGCGGCAGCACGAGACAGCGCCGGTAGGCGACAAACAGACTCGTGATCGACAATCTCCACGTAGACCACTTTAACACCTTCATATTATTTGATTCATATCGCCTCGTACAGAATACGTGGTGTCGCGCCTTGACGACCTCGTGAACTGGGGCCGCAAGAGCTCGCTCTGGCCCATTTCGTTCGGTCTGGCATGCTGCGCCGTCGAAATGATGCACGCCGGTACGTTTTGGCTCTTTCATCACGGAATTCGTGGAACCTACTGGTGTTTTATGCTAACAGAAGTGTTGTGGTGGATTCAGCTGGTTCGCGTTACGACTTTGAGCGCATGGGCATGGTGTTCCGTGCGTCGCCCCGCCAGACGGACGTGATGATCGTCGCTGGAACGCTGACCAACAAAATGGCGCCTGCACTGCGCCGCATTTTCGACCAGATGCCCGAGCCCCGCTACGTGGTGTCGCTCGGAAGTTGCGCCAACGGCGGCGGCTACTACCACTACTCCTACGCCGTGGTCCGCGGTGTCGACCGTATCGTGCCGGTCGACATTTACGTCCCCGGATGCCCCCCGACGGCGGAAGCGCTCGTGTTCGGGCTCATGCAGCTGCAGAAGAAGATCAAGGGCAATAAGTCCTTGCTGCTGAAGGTG
This sequence comes from Phytophthora parvispora, assembly GCA_024679295.1. NCBI lineage: Eukaryota > Oomycota > Peronosporomycetes > Peronosporales > Peronosporaceae > Phytophthora > Phytophthora parvispora. The sequence continues at coordinate 2,779 of JAHWLF010000705.1, forward strand.
AGAAAGTAGACGACACCCTCAGCACGTGGGCGGATAGGTCTACAACCATTACCTGTCGTTTTGGGCCCTGCGTAGCCTGAACTCAATAAGCAGTGAAAAGCGGCGATGAAAGTGGTCGAATAATGTATCCTCGACTTCCTCGTGCTTTGACCGTCCTCGCCCACAAAGAGTGCACTCGAACGATGCGAAACCGAAATGAACCGCAGGGCTTTCGTTGAGATGAGTCCCTGCGACCATCAACGACTCCGCGTAAACTCTTGCCAAGGTGGCCACCAACATCTTTGCGTAAGCCGCCGCTACATGTACCATTGGTACAGACAGTTTTTTCGTAGAGCCCTTAGAGACCGTACTTTGCGCCGACTGGAGTAGTGGCCATCAGCCAATTCGCGCAATCTACAACGTGAACCAGAGTCCGAGGTGGCCATCACCATGGCAGCGAAAACACATGCTCGCTGGTGGTTGCTTCCAACCAGGCTGACTTCCTGTTTCCATACACTCTAAGCGTTGAACACCATGTTCCGCGTTCGGTCGAACCTCTTGTGCCGGCGTTCGCATGCGTTTTGTCAGCCCCTAGGTGGAGCTGGCCCTGCGCGGTGTCTCCACACCACCTCTTCTGTATCGAGCACTGATAACTCGCAGGTCACCGAGCGTGCTACCCTTGCCGACTTGATCGCTGGAAATACTACCGCTCGAAACAGTGCTGGTAAGTTAAGAGCTTCCTGATTGCTAGTCCCAGCCTCACCTCTCACAGCCTTTTCTGATGTTGTTTAGAGTATGTCGTATCTCGCCTCGACGATCTTGTCAACTGGGGTCGCAAGAGCTCGATCTGGCCGCTATCCTTCGGTTTGGCGTGCTGTGCAGTGGAGATGATGCAATTTGGTACGCTGTTCTCGAAAAAAAAAACATTGGAAATGGTGTCACATGAAGTAACTTCGTTCCGCTTGTGTAAGTGCAGCCGCCTCTCGATACGATTGCGAGCGTATGGGAATGGTCTACCGAGCCTCTCCCCGCCAATCCGACGTCATGCTCGTGGCTGGAACTCTCACCAACAAGATGGCTCCAGCGATGCGTCGAATCTACGACCAAATGCCGGAGCCACGCTACGTTATCTCGATGGGGAGCTGCGCGAACGGAGGTGGGTATTACCACTACTCGTACTCCGTGGTGCGCGGTTGCAACCGCATCGTTCCGGTCGACATTTACGTGCCAGGCTGCCCGCCCACCGCCGAGGCACTTCTCTTCGGCGTCATGCAGCTCCAGAAGAAGATCAAGGGTAACAAGACCCTGCTGCTGAAGGTGAGAAAGTAGAAGGTCGGAGCTTCAGCTAGTGCTGCGTGGTTGGGGTCATGTTGACTAGCGGCTTTAAGTGTCCAACCGGCTGGCCGGGTCGTTTTACTTTCTTTCGCTGTACCATTGACGCCATTGGTACCCTCTTCGTCCTCTCGTTGTGGTGGTCACCATTATAAAATTCTCCTTGTGGAAATATGGTCGCTGCGACTTGGGCTTCTAACGCTAGCTGGGCATCTAACTGAGTCCACTCGTCTTTCAAAATCGTGATGAATAGCTGAAGTTGGCCACCGACATTTGGTAGGCAACAGACTTTTGCCCAGGTCTCTAATTCCTCCGAGGCGTTCAAGAAATCAGTGAGTGATCCTGTCGGCAGTTGTTTATATAACTCCACCATGGGCTCGTACGCGCTGCGGATCGCGAGCTTCCACAGGGTGTCGAGTGCGTAGGTTTTGCGACTGTCGTGATTCACCGGGGATAAGGTGTGGAAGAACGCGTTTAGGACCATGAAGTCGCACCTCTCACTCGTGGAGGCCCACATTATTTTTGCCGGAGTAAGTGGTTGTATTTCCCTCTTCGCAATAAAGTCTTGCGCTTCCAGTCGCAAATCTCTAGCGACAGTGTTCGCTTCATAAAGGTGATGACCACAGCACTTACACTGGCGTGAGACTTCACGTCTTTCAGGTCTCATCGCCAAACAACGTTCACACAGACGGTGGTTCCACACACAGTGAAATGTCGTGAATGCGCCTCGACTCACTAATGCACCTTGGTTATTCAAGCGCGCTCCAGACTCAAGCTCACTGTCCTTCGAAATGGGAAGATACTCGACTCGATCCTTCTCACGTAAAATATCCACGGCACGTTGCCGTTGCTGGGACGAGAAGGTAGTTGATGGTGACAGCCTTACAATATTCGCGGTGTACATCAGAGCAAGGTATTCGCGCATTAGCATGTGCGCTTCATACACCTCAAGAATTCGTTGTATCTGCATCAATATGCGCGAGTGAAGCGCAAAGTACTGCGATAACGGGATGAAGACGAGTAGTGTCTGCGTTGGAAGTGGCGCGTACAGATCCACGAAGCTCGGAGATTCCTCAGCTAACCAGTGGTGAATTTGCTTGAGCGGAAGCAGCTCGAGCGGGAGGTTGTACCGCTGCGCCAAGAAGTAAAGCTGTTTGTCCGGCACTTGCCACGACCAGATATCGCTACGGATCAGCAGCAAGAACGCCGAAGAAATCTCCTGAGCTGACATAGTACAAGGGCTATCACCGCTCGTCTCAACGACAGCACGGATATGATGTAGAACACGGGCGTCAAGTCCATTCATAATTTTGCGTTCTAGCTGCTTGCGTTTTGCCAGCCGCGCTCGATACGCCGCTAAAAACTGCTCCACCTTAGCATTTTGCCACCTCGATAGGCCTGCTTCTTCACGTGCTGCGATTATCGTACGTCGTTGGGCTTCTTTTTGTACATATCGTAGCCACCCTGACCAAGTTAGTTGTAGCAGCGTGCGAAGCTTTCTTTGGGCCAGTTCTTTTGCGTGAAGTTTCACTCTTTTCCACTGCAGACTTTGCTTTGCTGCCGTTCGAGCCTGTACGTCGCGATACAAACACAAAATCCGCCGGGCAGCACGATCTCGACGAAGGGAAACTCGCTCTTGCTTCGCCTTTTGGATATGGAACAAACCAGCGATAATTCTTGAGCTTGCATCCCAGAGCTTCTGGTTGCGTATTATCCACGAAGCGTGAATACGGTCGTAGCATAAATCCTTGGATTGTAGCATGCTGCGCAACACTCGACCAGGCTTCGTTAGCACCACGGAATTCACCACACAATGCTACTGATTGTCCCCTACCGGGAGTTAACCTGTCGTTGGCGCTGACGATCTCGCAAACGCTGCGTTCGACACCAAGCGCCTCGATACAGCGCCTGAATCAGTGTGGCGGCAAAGTGCACTACCGGCTCTTGTTCTTTCAACTCGCGCAGTTCGGTTTCAAGGTTTCGAGCGAATTCCTCGAGTTCCGCTTCTTCACTCTTGTAATACTCAACCGACTCGACCGCGTCTTCATGAATGCCAGTGGCATCAACTGCAACAGCGATGGTTGCTGTGTTTGCTAGCAGTGCTACCTCTTTTTCCTCTTCCGACAGTTTGTCTCGGATGATCTCGATATCGAGTCGAATCTGCTGGAGCTCCTGCTGGATGTTCTCGCACTTCAAGTGAAACACCTCACGGTCGCTTCTTAGGCGCTCTACCCTCGACACAAGACCCGCGAGATATGATGCAATGTCGATTCTGCGCGGAACATATGTAGACTTCTTAGTGATCTTTACGATGGGCCATGAAGGATCACCTAGGACTTACTTGTGCTTTCGTACGAAGTGGCCACGGAAAACGCGTTGTATCATAAGAGCACTCTTTCGGAAACGGGTGATGCCTACGTTGCAATATACATCATCAACATCACCATTTTGAGGTTAGCTGCGAAACAATTGTGTCAGTACTGGTGAACATCCAGAACCTTGTCGACTTCGCCACTTCTGTTCCATTCGCAGCTTCGCCATGATCCTCTTCTGAAGCATGTGCCTACCCAACATGGGAGATAAACATTTAAAAATGATTCATTCTCGTTCCATCACGCAAATTGTATCTCTTCCTGACCTCCGCCATCGTTTTTGAATTGTTCTAATGCGACGAACTTGTATGTCTCTGCATAAACCACCAATCCCAACTGTCACTGCACGTTTCTGAGCGTAGGCTTAAAGCGATCATCAACAGTGGACGCCACCTCAGGTATCGCTCTCGAGGAGAGGGCATCGCATCATTTGCCCACCAACGATTTTGCTGGGTTTCTTGGCGGTGGGAGATAATAACGACAAGTTGCTTCAACGCTTGCTGCTTCCGTGATGGAGCCAGGATCTGTCCACGGATGGCAGCCACCAGTCGTCGACATCGCTGCAAGTCCTCGGGCAGCGAACCCTCGCGTTCATTTTCGGCGGACATTTGTACTGCCCCCAGAAATACAGCAACCGCAAAAACGGCAACAACATCATGCCTCAATTTACTACTTTGGTGACGCGAAGGTTCGATTGGCCAATATCGCTGAAGTCTCTATGGAATTTGCAACACTACTGTGAACACTAGGCCACGCATTCCACACGGAATGGATGCAAACCACAACCACAGCATCAGCATTACGAGGGTCAAAGGTTTGCTTACTGTTATTTCCATGGGAAGACCCCTCAATTGTTTGGTTTGTCTGGCATATTAAACGGATACGGCATGGCGTGGCCCATCGAAGTACTGGTCATAGGATTCCTTACAAGAAAAGCTCGCGCGACGTCAAACTCTCGAGTTCGGATGGGATGCTTGATCGTCTCCTCACATGGCCTCGTCGTCCTCCTTCCACTGGGATTGAGCTCTGCTCGTTCAGTCGACTGTTCTCGATGGCCTGCAGGTACTCGGGCTCCAGCTCCGGTTGAGATCCGCCGAATTCCAAGTAGGAAGGCAGCGACGAACGTTCGCTGCCGCTGTACTCCGACAGAAGTTCTGATAGAGACGGAGGCTTCCGATAACGACGTTGTGGCTGCTCATCTTGCGTCACCATACTCGCTGACAGCCCGTTTGTCGTGAATAGCCCCGAGTTGGTGAGGTCCGAGTACGGCTCGACCTCGTTCTGGTGGGTGATGGAGTAAGGGCGGATGAACGAAGACTCGGAGTCCGATTCAGCTCTACTTTGCTCGCGTGGGAACTTGTTGGTTAGCGATCTCCGCCAGTCGATTTGGGAGGACGAAGTTGACGATTGGCTTTCGCTATCGTCGTCCTCCACGTGCTGCACGCCCTCCAAGTGCAGGGGCGACAGCAAATCACTCAAACGGGGCTCTGGAACGTACTCAACGCCTTCGTCGTGTGTTTCCTCGGCCCACTGCTGCAGATCTGCGAACGAGTTCCGTGCACCAGTTTCGACATCGTCCTTGCGCATCAAGTGAGGGAGGTCAATGAGATCCATGTCGCTGAAGGTGTCCGAGTCGGCCACTCCGTACATGGAATTCGGGCGCGACACCATGTTGGCCGCTTCGCTACTCTCAATACTGCCGAGGGCCGCGCGAGCTGCACCCGAGCGATCCCCCGACGTGTCAGACTTCAGCTGCACGCGAGTGGTGCTGGTCGATTCGCGCTGGAACTGGACGGAGGTTGTGTTTGACTGTGCGCGACCTTGAGCGGATTGGAACTCGTTTCTGCTGTCTGTATCCTCTGAGCTTTCGATCTCCTTTATAGGCAACTTTGGCGCATCTCTAGGTCCAAGAGAGTTCATCTGGAAGGCCTGGAAGGCGCTAGAGGTCAGATCGGAGAGATCTCTGTATTCGTGGGTCTCCTCGCTTGTCTTCTGTTTAGCCGGAAGATTCGGGGCGTACGAATCCTCTCGAGGTGCCGCCCGGGGTAAGTCTTGACTGTATTTCGAAGAAGCTACGCGTCGCTGGTGTCTTGGGCGAGGGACGAAGTCCTCATGACTGAAAACTTGCAGAGGGGAGCCGTAGAATGACGGTGGACGGTCATCACTGACCGTCCGCCGCAACGGAGGCGCGCCTCCAACCTCGTGGTGCAAGCGACGAGTGTCAGCAATTGTTCCTCGGCTGTAGGGCCCCGAATCGTTGCTGTGGCTGCGCTCAATCTCGCGCGCATACACTTCCATCATCTTCGCCAGCGCCGCTTGTCTGGTTTCGTCTGACACCTGCAGCTGAGGACCCCGTTCTTCTTCATACAAGCGCATGGCCGACATCGCCAAGCGGAAAGCCTCGTTGTCCCGGTCTTCCAGATCGTCGCTTCGGTATCGCCTGCGAGTTGTGAACGCCCCCGCGATGTTTGAATCACTCAGAGAAGTGTAGGGTGATTCCAACTCGCTTCCTGTTAATTGACGACGGACAGGTGGATCAGAACCAGTGCCCATTCCAGACGAGCGGAGCCTTGCCGCCGCCGGGCGCTCATGCTCGAACAATTGCTCAACTCTATCATACGCGTTAGGAACATCCTTGCTGGCGTGCTGAGGACGAGGGCAATCGATATGGCCAGCTCCCTTTCCGCTTAACAACGTTAGACGAGCATTGCGCATTTCGAAATACTGCTGAGTGCGCCTCTGACGCTCGAATTCGTCTTCGACTCCTCTCCCTTCTTCGCCACTATCGTGCCTGACGCGGTGTGCGGTCTCACCGCGGTGACGGGGAATGCCTCCATTACCATAACGATAGTCTCGATCGTTAGACCCGACCGATGTTGCACCATGAGATCCCGATCGAGATCGAAAGCCATCCCCAGACAAATCCGACGTAGCTGCGCCAACTCTCCCAGAACTACCAGATTCATTCGATCGGAAACTGGTCATCACTCCGGGCCCAATGTGCCCGATAACGGCTCTGCCTGTGTAATACTCCTCGCCCCATTCCGAGCTCAGCCGAATGGAGTCGCCCGACTCGTTTCGCACAATTCCCTTTGCTCGAGGTCGCTGTTCAACTCGTGGCTCGCCAAACTCAGTCGATCCTGTAGAGAAATACTCAGCGGTCTGAGGACCTGCACCTGCAGCGTATTGGTGCAGTTTCTTAGCACGCTCGATATGCTCACGGCGCATTTGGTCTTCATATTGCAACTGCTTCCTCATCTGCTCGCTCTTGCTCGGTGGTAAACCTAGTTCATCGTCATCGTCATAGTCGTCCTGAACCCCCCTCTTTCGCCGCTCTTCCCACGGAGCCAGCTCACCAGCGAGGGGTGTTTCAACAGGTATTGTCTCGCCTGACGCGCTGTTGGCATCCAGCAGCGACTTGGCAATCGGGTCGAACCGCCGACTCGACTCGTCCTCCGTTTCTTCTTCGGGGATTTCGTCGCTGGTCTTCATCAGCAGCTCTTCAAACTCCCTATTCATGCGCTTCGCTTCCTCCATGTCCGCAATTCCGTTCTCGTCCTCGTTCTTCATGTAGAACTCATGCTCTTCAATCGAGAGCTGTCGGCTCTGGAGGAGAGCCACCGAGTCCCCCATCGGAGAGTCGTCGTACATATGATGGATGTCGCTTTCCTGTATCTGCTTGGCTCCAGTGTGCTCATCCGCGATAATCTGTCCGGCGGAATCCATCACCGGCACACTTACTCCATACACCTCGGACTCGGAGCACTCCACGCATATCCGGACCTTCTTGGGGCCCATTCCTGCATAATCCAGCAAAAACTCGTTGGCGCAGGGGGTGCACACCACCTTGGCGCATTTCCGACAGCGTCGTCGACGATGGAAAAGGCCGAATCTCGCGTCGCAAAGCTGGCAACGTGTCGCGCTGTCCTTCGCCGGCAGCTCCAAGTCTCCGAGTAGCCTCCCCTGCGCCAATCTCTGCAGCTGGAAGTGTCGATCCACCTCAGCAATGTTCTTGATGCGCCGCTTCATGACGAGGATCTTCATCCAGTTGGGGGCATTTCCCTTGATGTCCACATGCAGCGTGTGCACGGCGTCCACGCACCCCTTTTCCGCCGATTCCGTGAAAATGAACCCGGAGCGGTACAAGCTGCCGCGCACGAGTCCGTGGCTCTTGTTCAGCGGCGGACAGAAGGGCAGTCGAATGGAATGAATACTCCTCACCCAGCCCCTCCGTTTCGTGTTGGTGTCAATGAACTCGTCGTGACACTCGATGTAGCAAAAGTCCCGATTCCGCGCGAGTTTGCTGGGGGACTCGATTGCCGTCCACTTGACAGCCACGTAGTGCTTCGGGTTATCCGGTGTGGGCGTTGCCAGCGTCAGCAGCGTCTTCTGGTCCAGTACGTCCTTCCCCACTGTCTGCGTGAACCCTGAGAGTTTATCGACCGTGTCGAGCTTGAAAAAGTCCGAGATTTCGTCGATCGTCGCGCGGATTTTGCACGAACCGCGCAGATACGTGAGCGCCTTGGCGTCCTGCTGGGACGTGGTGGCGCCGGAGCTGTCCACGCCCTGGAACACGTCCACCCCGTCCTCGGAAGACAAATGTAGCCATTTCATCGGCCCGTCGTCTTGTCTCGAGTAGTACACCACCTCCTTGCACGCGTGCTTGGCCAGCCCCAGCAGGTACTTGTTCTCCTTGCTGCTGAGCTGCGGCACTGAGAAGTAGTCGTCGGGCAGGGGCAGCTTGCCCGGCGTGTAGCCATTGGCAGCCCCGGTGTAGCCAAGTCGCAGGTTGGCGCAGTTGGTCGAATTAGCCATGGACGAATCCATGTCGTTGCGGTTCGCGCTCCGCCCGGAGCGGGACGTGGAGCGCACGGACGGCCGAGCTTCCATGTCGTCTTGGCTACAGCCTTAACTTGGCTACCCTCTGCTGTTTTTGGTCTTGTTTGTTGCCGACACAGGTTAAGTGAAGCACGCAACACTGAAGTTTAGGTGGTGCTAACCCCCTCTCTCCTTAACACTTTCCCCTAAAAAAGCAAAAAGCGTCTCCCTCGGTTAGACAAACGGCAACTCGGGTCGAGAGACTCGGTGTGTTAACACGCACCCCTTGCAGAGAGCTAGTGGCCGGTTGCTCAGAGAGGCAACACACCAGAGTGTTGCTGGAGGCGCGCGCGAGCGGAC
>JAHWLF010000706.1:0-11638 GCA_024679295.1 Phytophthora parvispora
AGAAGGACAAAAAGAAGAAGGAGAAGCCACGGTCGACTCGGCTGGTAGTACAGTGGGTGGACAGGAGGAGGAGTCAGCGCCGCCCACCGCCGAGGTGGAGGTCCAGGGTGCTGAGGGTCAAGAGGTGGGTGATACCCACGCGCAGGTGACGCCAGACGCCGTTGCCGGTGAGGAAGAGCATGTGCAAGAGGAGGAGCAGAAGGAAGATGAGGTGGAGGAGGAGGAAGTTGAGGCACAGGAGGACGCGGTCGGCAGCTCGGAACATGCAGAGCCGCCGCCTGCGCCGGTGGAGAGCAAGCCTGCCGCTACGACCGCGTCGTCTCCGCGGTCGTCGGACTTCTTCGGGCGGTTCATGTCGAAGACCAAGCGCCCGAGCTTCAGTGGGGGGTTATTTTCAAGCAGTGCCAAGTCGCCGGAGGCTGCGAAAGGCGGCGCGAAGGAGCGACAAGATGCGCCGCCTGCTCCCCACGTTGGTCCCGAAGCAGCTGCGGCTACCGAGCTCACGGAGGAGAAAGTTCTCGTGGCTACAAGTCCGGAGGCTGATCAGGCTGAGCCAGCGCCTTGTGATACGGCTAGGAGCGACGTGGAGGCAGCAGTCGTTGTTGAGGCTGTGGAGAGTGAACAGGAGTCCTCCACCGAAGAAACTGCACAAAACATGGCGGAAGCTGACTCGGAAAGCGATACGACCTCCACGGAGGTCCCTATTCATGCAAGCGCAGGGGAACAATCTACTGGTAGTGACGTCGAGCATAGCGGTGGTTCACACGATGTGGCTGTCGCTTCACCGCCGCAAGATGCGGAAGATGTAAAGCTTGTCGCTGCTCCGCCACCAGAACAGCCAAAGGCTGTGGCGAGTCCTCCACCGAGCTCGTCTAGGCTGTTTGGACGGTTGCTGTCGGCCATGCGTCCGGATCAACCTCCGCCCACTGAAGCGAACCGTGGCTCCATCCCTGGATCGAGTGCTGAGAGTGGTGAAACAAGCATCAGAGCGCCCATTACTGGTAGCACAGCTGGAATCGGGGGTGGGAACACTCATGAACCTACTTCGACTAGTTTGTTCGACCGTTTAATGGCAACAGCCCGTCAGGAGGCACCTGAGTTGGCTACGAGTGTCTCCGAGACTGCTCCGTACGTCCCACACGCTGAAATCGCCGTGGACGACAGCAGCGACAACGATAGCAGTGATGATAGGGCTGCCAAGTCGGACGCTAGCGAGCATGAAAGTCTGCATGGAGGGACTGGACGTCCATCGTCAGAATCGCAGAGGAATGAAGTGGAGGGTGGAACTAGTTCACACGAACCTGTGGCCTCGGAAGCCGCAGCAATCGAAGAAATGGTGGAACTTACGCTCGACGTCGGCGGCGATGATCAAGATGAAGAGCACGATAATGAGCCCTCAGTAGCTAACGAAAACGAGACGGTGGTAGAGCACCATTCTGAGCCACCCGTCACGCATGAAATCGATCATGCTGATGAACATTACCCCGAGGAGATCCAGAATGCGATCAAGAGGGCGGGCGCTGCGTTGTTAGCAGTTCTTCCAAACCAAGAAGCGTCAGGCCTCTCTATTGAGTGTTACAACGGCATTGAGCGCATGAGAGACGACGGCGAAGTCCTCGGTATGCAACTCGTCAAGGAGCTAGAGAACGCAGGCGTGCTCATGACCTGTGCAAACGAAAACGCGGAGCAGAGCCTCCGAGCGTCCGACAATGATCTTGCGGAGCTGCGCGTTGCTGTCGCGACGTGCTGCACTGGGAGACTAGCGTGGACTGCTCTGCCCGAGTTGTTGGCGTTGTGGGCTATAATCCACACTGCTGTCAGCGGTGCAATAGGTGATGAGGCTGGTGAAAAGGCCGCTATCCTGGAGCCGTTTGACATCGTTCAAGCCGCAGAAAGGAAGGGCACGCTGCTGAGCATAGCGGAGCTTAACCGGGAAGGAGCGGAGAAGGTTGACGTGGACAACAGTTTATTCGACGAACAGATCGCGCATGTTGCGCTCACCGAAGCTATGGCGGGACTCCAAGGCTCCCTCCTCATCAGCCGCCAGCGTCTAGCAGCCACTCTTCAAGCTATGCGCGAAGGTCGTGCGGCGCTTGTTGGAGGATGCTTGGCGCTTGTGCATATTCCACTACTTCGATTCGAGATTGGCCGTGATTTCTTCCAGACTGCTGGGCTCTTTTTGTCCGGTATGTTCAAGCCAACGCTGGAGTACTTCCAGCACCAGCAGCTGCCGGCATATGTTCTACAAGTGATCAGGGGGCTGCGAGCGGCGTATACTATCATCGCTTTTGATGTGTCGGCGCTAGTTCAGTGGATTTCCAAGTTCAGCAACGTCGGCGTCTTTATCTCGATTGGCGTTGTGATGCTGGCTCACTTGTTCTTCATCGGGTGGCTTTACCGAGTGACCCGATATATGCCTCGTGGGGCTAACAACGTGCGCCACGGCCACGAGTCAATTACTTGGGCATCGCTGGCAGCCACGAACAAGCACATGGCCATGATGTCATCTCTTCTGATCACAGCCAGCTTGACAATCTATCTGCCGCTGACGCAGTTCTGCTTCTCGATATTGGATATCAATGCTCACAAGGGCGACGAGACACCAAACATCGAAGGCACAGTGGCAACGCACTTCACCAACAAGCCGTACTGGGGTCTCATCGTCTTCGAGGCGATCGCACTGCTCTTCACCTTCTCGATCCCATTGCCATTTGTGCTGGTTTCATCTATCAGGGCGAATCGACCTCGAGGCTCGCTGGAAAATGCGAAAGTTACGTACGATTTAGACGGCGAAGAGGTTCCATTTGATGATAAGGTGTACGCGCGGCTTGTGGCAAGTGATCCAAGTCAACTTCGTTGTCCATATCGCTCGCTTTACAACGGGTTCGAACAGCGCTGGAGTACGTACAAGGTTATGCAGCTCGTTGCAAAAGCTATACTCGCCGCAGTAGTGGTCGGGTCTTCGCGCAATGTGTCGACTGGAGGCATTGCTGTTTGCGGAGTCTATTTCATGGTTGTGATGCTTACAAGCGTCAGCAGGCCGTTTATCGACCCCGTCAACGATCTGATGGAGTCGAGTGCAAAGTTCACTGCGCTTGTCACGGCAGTTGGAGGCACCCTAGGAGCTTGGGCGCAACGAAATGAAATCCACTCGAACTACATTCAAGGCTTCCTGGGTTTCGTGCTGATCGCCCACTTCGTAAACCTGTGGATCATGCTTACGGTAACGTTACTGGGCGTTGCTAACACAAGGACGTTGATCAAGAACTGGTTGGGGTGGCTCTCATTCAGTGATACGACTCGCATGATCGACGATGCCCGTGCTCAAGACATTGTCCCAACCTGGGACTTGAACAAAGAGGCAAAACATCGAGTGTGGCAAGCGTTTTGGCGAGCAGTTCTGTACGATTTGGCTCCTGGACATGAGCACGCTGCTGAGCACTCTGAAAACCACGTCAAGGAATCACCGGCGGCTGCGAGACTAATCTCTCTCGATCAAGCTGTTATTTCAGCTGGCATTCGACGAGTCAGCTCACACTGGCGCGGCAAGCAGCAGCGATACACGACGCGGCTGCGTCAGGTGGTGCGGACAGCGCTAGAGGGCATCGATGTGTACTGGAACGAAGAGATTGGCGTCCGTGACGGCCACCTGGACTCGATATCGTTCTTTGGGAAAATGTACGTGGTGCCATACCCGTTCCACTGCGTCATCGTGTATGACAACTCCAACGACGAAGCGATCATCTGGGACGAAATCGACGAGAGCGCCCCGAGGGACAGCAAGCTTCACAGCAACTTGGCCAAGCTACTGTTCCTCAACTTCTCTCCGAGCATCGTGGCGAAGCGCGAGGTGCGCCAGAAGATCCGTGCTCTTGCCGACTTGAAAACCCCCGTGCGTTTTCCCTTTTCGCGTGTGGAGAAGGCAGTGGTCACGGACTACTACGAGTGGACTCCCATTGAAGGCTTCAAGCCAATGAAAGTGCAGTACAAGGCTGTGGTCGAGTTCACATGTCATTACACGTACGGAGTGTTCAAGGTGAAAACATCGGGTGACTCGGTAATCAAAGGCGGGACCAAGCGCGCCATGGCCGATGGATTTATCGTGACGATGACCTACAAGGATGGCCGAGGGTACGCCAAGGCTCCGCGAACCGGAAAGCGTTATGAGATCACGGGACGCAAGGCAGTTCGTGACTCGGATCACTTCGGATTGAATCCCGACATGGAGGAGAACGAGCACCTGAAACAGATCTTCGAGCAGACTCGACAGAGCTGGGAGGCCGGCATCAACAAGATGCGAGCGGAGCACCGTGAGTATCGTCGCAGTCTCATTAAGATCCACTCCGAAGAGAACGACATCCTCAGCGATGACTTCTGGTACTTCGTGTACAACAACCAGTACCTCTCACGCAAGGATCTCGAGCAGTACCTCATGACCCGTGAAACGAACCCGCAGCTTCGTCAGCTGCCACAGACGCACAAGAACGCGCTGGATGCGCTGTACCTGCGTCAGCGCTTCATCATGACGAGTCCAGCCCACAAGCTCTGGTACATTTTCTGGGACGACGTGTTCGCCCGCAACAGCGAGATGTCGCGACTCATTCCGAAGGGAGAGCCGAAGCTTGGTCGTGCGTGCAGAGCAGACTTCGACCCCAACAGCGCGACCTCCATCTGCTACAGCAAAAAGAGTCGCAAGGACCTGGAAGCATGGTTGAGTGAGCGTGGGCTGCTCAGCAAGACTGGAATGTTCCACCCCGGTCTGCTGCAGCTGCTGTATGACGAGATCAAGAAGCTCGAGGAAGGCTCGGATCCCAAGCACAACATGAAGGTGCTGCCCCGAGGCAAGTCGTTCAAGCGGCGGTCAATGATTGCCTCGATGGTCTGGCGTCCAGCATAACCCGGAGGGATTCTTACTGCTCCTTTGAAACTGCAACAAAACTTGACTGCCAGGCATTGTTGTGAGATAGTGCTCAAATATATACTGCTGCATCGCTCTGTAACGAGTTTCATCTCAATCGTAGAGCTATACAGGCATGCGTAGCCCCCAAATATGCCTTCGCAAGCAGAAGCACTCCACGCGGTGGCAAGCCAAATTAGTTTGACTTCAACCGACCCAAAACTCCTCTACGACAAGACCTGGCTGGTGGTTTAGCAGTATCACGAATACTACTATACGAGAGTCATGGCAACCGTGGTGCCGATATCGGCGGGTGTTGGCGAGCTGCCGGCTCAAGTGCTATCGATAAGCTCCGATTCCTCCAACCGCGTTGCAGACCCCCAGGAACTCCAAAACTCCATCCAACGAGCTGGTCGAGCGCTTTTGGGCATTCTGGGCTCGGCTAACATTTCATCAGAATGCAGAGCTGGGCTAGAGCGCATGGCAGCTTCAGGTGAAGCGTTCGAGTTACGCTTTGTGGACGAGGTCAAGAGAACTGGGGCCCTAGCCGATTGCGCGAAAACGCAGGTGGGGGCAGTAGTGGCCCAGTTGGCGGAGCTGCGTGAAGCGATGGCATCTTGTGCGACTGTAACTTTAGCTTCTGCGCCAGTGGTGGAGTTGTTATCACTATGGTCGGTTGTCCATGAATCCGTCAGCGATGTCATTCCAGAAGAAGCCGCAGCATTAGCCGCTCAAGTGACTAAGGCTGCCCCGGAAGTACTGGAAGCTGTGGAAGATGCCACGGATAATGCGATGGCAATTGGAAAGCTACTCACGGCAGCTCTAGTTTCGTCGAGTACCCTCGCTTCTTCCATCAGTCAAGAGCTCCGGGACGCAGTTCAACGGCTCACTGAGGCTGGAACTCCTGTAGCAGATCATCTTGGTGATGAGCTACATCGACAGTTAGGAGCTATTCGTGAAGTTTTACCAGCCCACGAGTGGGAACAATTACGTTCCCGGTGCTCACAGTCGATCGCTGTAGAATGGAGGGCACTAGGTGAAGCCGCTGGGAAAATGTCAGGACAAGTTGTGGATGGTGTAGCACAGGTGAACCTGGCAGCGACCGATGTTTTCAACTCGCCTTTTGCTAAGGCGATCACGGCTCAAGGATTCGCTGGGTTGGATGGAGCTTTAGGTCAGAGTCGAGAAGCTGTTGATGCAGCGCTAGACGCAGTTCGTGATGGTGGCGCTGCTGCGGTTGGAACCATTGCAGCTTGTCTAGCGCGTTCGGGTCTCCCACCGTTGCTTCGTGTTGAGATCGCGCGTGACTTCTTCCAAACCGTGGGGCTCTTCTTCACTGGATTGTACGTGTCGGTACTCGACTTCTTCGAGCGGCACCACGTGGTTAGTGCTCTCAACACGTTCCTCAATGGACTACGAGGTGCTTACGATATTATGGCCATTAACGTGCTAGCTTTAGTGGAAGAGGCCTCGCAGAACGAGGCATTCCTCGCTGACGTTACTCTTGTAGTTTTGCTCGGTGCCATTGGCGTCGTCTACATTAGTTATCTCTGGTTCGCGTTCTCTGGCCGACACTTGCACCGCCGAGCGGATGAAGTGCGTCAAGGACACGAGGCAACCACGTGGGCGGCACTCGCGACAAAGCAGAAGATGCGAGTCAAGATCTTCACGTTCGTCATCACGGGGTGTCTTACCGTGTATCTGCCGCTCACGCGGCTCTGCCTCGACGTGGTCGTGGCGGCAACTACAACTCAATCCACCTCGGACGATAGCAGCAAAGCGACAAGTGCCTCAGACTTGGTGCTATCACGCTTTCGTTATCACTCGGCGTGGCCAGCAATTGTGGTAGCAGCTATCATTCTGCTTCTAACGTTTACCATCCCGCTTCCGTGGCTGCTTGTCCGAGCCATAGCTGAGAATCGACCGACTGGTTCGCTTGAAAACCCACTACTTACCCACGATTTAGATGGCGAAGTGGTTCCTTTCGACGATAAAGTGTATGCAAGACTGGTAACCCGCGATCCGAGTCAACTTCGGTGTCCGTATCGATCACTCTATGCCGGATTCGAACAGCGCTGGAGCTACTATAAAGTCCTTCAGCTACTTGTGAAGTTGGCGTTGGCTCTCGTTATTGTACTGGCCGCCAGTGCAGACGCTCGTATTCGTGGCATATTGTCCTGTGCCATCTACGCTACAGTCGTGGTGGTCTCGAGTTATGGTACCCCATTCAGTGATCCACTCAACAACGTCATGGAGATCAGCGGCAAAATCGCTGCCCTCACTACGTGCGTGGGCGGAGCTCTAGCCGCTTTTGTTGATATGCAGCAAACCAAGTCTCGGCTACTTGAACTGGTTGCGGTAGTTGTTAGTGTCATGCACATTGCCAACCTGTTGGTGATGCTGGCAGTGTTAATGCTTGGAATGCGAGGATCTCGCCTCTTTTTGAAGAATTTGCTGGGCTGGATAACGTTCAGCGACACATCTCGGGGGCTCGAAGACGCACCGGCGAAGGACGTATTACCAAGTTGGGACGTCGAAAAAGAGGCCAAACATCGAGCATGGCAAGCTTTTTGGAGATCCTTACTGCTTGAGATGGCACAAAATTCTAGTCAATCGAAAGCAACGGCTGAAGAAACTACTGTCGCGCACAGGTTGGAAACTTTGGAGCAAGCTGTAGTAGCATCGGGAGTTCATCGCGTACGTTCGCATTGGCGCGGAGAAGAGAATCCATACACCGCTAAACTCCGACAAGCAACATGTGCAGCTTTGGAAGGGATCGATGTTTTCTGGGACGACGCGAGCGGCGCTCGGGATGGTCATCTCGATTCGAAGTCGTGCTTCGGAAAAATGTACGTGCTACCGTACCCGTTCCACTGCGTCATGGTCTACGATGATTCCAAGGACGAAGCGATTGTGCGGGATGAAGCCGAGCCGCATCAGCAGTCCAAGCTCGCGAAACTCTTGTTTCTCAACTTTGCTCCTAATATCATCGCTAAACGAGCTGTAAGACAGAAGCTACGAGTGCTGAGCAGCCAAGCAACGAGTATTAACTTCCCATTCGCACGACAAGAACAAGCTACGGTTGAAGACGGCACAGTCACCAAGACCGACTCAGAGGGAAATACGCGCACGGAGACTCGCTACTCGACGGTGACGTTCACATGCTACTACACTTGTGGCGTCATTCATGTGGCTACTAAGGGAGATGCTACCAAGCGAATCATGGCGGAAGGCTTCGAGGTCAACATGACTTACCGAGACGGATACGGAGATGCTGTTGCGCCTCACACTGGCAAAGTTCATCACCTCCAGAACCGCGTTGCAGTCATGGGACCTGATCACATTGGCCTAACGCCGGCTATGGACCAAAGCGAGCAACTACGGACCATTTTCGAGCAAACGCGCGGGGTATGGGAACCAGGGGTGGAGGAACTACGTGCCCAGCACCAAGCGTATCGACGAGCTCTTGGGCGCAAGCATCTGGAGGCGAACAGTACTCTGAGCGATGCTTTCTGGTATTTTGTGTACAATAATCCGCGCATCTCTCGGCATGACCTGGAACACCACTTAAGACGGCGTGAAAGCAACCCACAACTCCAGTCGTTGGTTGAGACGCATCAAACTGCCTTGGATTCGCTTTATCTGCGGATGAAGTTCATCCAATCGCATCCGGCAGTCACCTTCTGGTTCGTCTTCTGGGACGACGTGTATGCTCGGAATGGAGAGATGAAGCGCATTTGTAAGCTGAACGACGATTTTGACCCTCGTCAACGTACAGCTATCTGCTACCACGTCAAGCGCCGACCTGAGCTTGAGGCCTGGCTGCGAGAAAGAAATCTTGCACACACGCGAAGGCTATTCCACCCTCGTTTGCTAGACCTCTTGTACGCTGAGATGAACAAGCGACTAGAAAATAACGATGGGTAGAACTATGATCAATCTATCGAGCTGAAGCTTGCGTGTGCAGTCCATGGACCGCCGTCCATCTTTTTGTAGAGCATATCGAGTTAAAGTTTCGCCACTTGTGCAGCAATTCGCGCTGACACAGCCACTCCTCCAGTTCAGACCGGCCCATTGACTCGTGATAGCAGATAGCTGTCATCTCCATGGGATCAAAATCCGTTGGATCAAGTTCATGTCCGAGTTGCACGCATACATTTCGTCCCAAAAGCCGAACCAGCACATTGTGCGTGGGTCTCGAAACGCCCATTTCTGGCGTTGGTACAGCGCGTCCAACGCTGGTTTGTGAGTCTCTGGGAGGTTCTGCAGTAGTGGGTTTGATTCCTTCAAACGGATATGCCGCTTGAGCCTTTGGTAAGACAAATGTGGATTGATGTACACATGGACCAGAAATCATCACTCAGAGCTGCGTTTTGCTTGGTGTGAGTTTGATCAAGGCCGCGTCGATAGCCTTGAAGCTGATCATAGAGCTTTTTCAATCCGTTTTTCCAGACGGGTCGAGTTTGTGCGAAGATGCTCGCTAGTATATCATTTTCGTCCATTCATAGCTTCAAGCCAATGTGATCCGCCTTCATGATCACTTTGTGCGTCATTCGGGCAATGTGATCCCGTACAGGCTGCGGTAGATCGTCCTCGAAATCTTCCTCAGTTCGATCTTACCGTCACAGTATTTAATTGTCACGTAGAAACCATCAGTCATAACCCGCTTAGTGTTGGCGAATTCTGCTTGAGAGCTTCGTTGAACGCCGTCGAGCTTCATCAAGATCCTTGTCTTCATGGTTTGCACAGCTTTGCTTTCAGCAGCCTTGTACACTAACTCACGTGCGTACCATTACTTTTGACTTTCTGAGCTTCAAGAGCAACCGCTTGGCCGCCTTCACCAACTCATTCTGTGAAAGACGCACCACTATCCGTTGCGGATCGCTGCTAGTCCGAACACGAATGTCGTCTTTCCTGTACTTGCACTTAAATTTGTAGTATCCCGGGATGGTATAAACTGGAATGGTTCTCCACTTGAATCCTCGGAACTTGGGACCAACAAAAACTTTCTCTTTGCGTATAAAGGGAAACTCGAAGGGTGTTTCTGTTCGCTTAGCTCTCCAAGCTTTTGTCGTAGCTTGCGTTTTGCCATAATCTCAGGGGTAAAGTTGGTGGACAACAGCATCGCAAGTTTTGTGTGGCTTGTCAAGGGTGAGGTCTCGTCATATTCATCCCGAACAATCGCTTCATCATGTGCATCGTCGTACACAACAACGCAGTGGAAGGGATACGGTACCACATACATTTTCCCAAAATATGACACCGAGTCCAAGTTGCCACCTCGAGCTCCTTGCGGGTTGTTCCAGAACACATCGACTCCTTCAAGAGCTTCACGAGCCAACTGGCGTAGTTGAGCTGTGTACATGTCCTCTCGCCCGGCCCAGTGAACTTTGATGCGGTCGATGCCTGACGCAACAACGGCCTCTTCAAGTGCGATGATTCGCCGCACATTTCGCACTTCTTCGGCGTCCACGCACATGATGTCAAGCTGTCGAGATATTGGTTTTCTCCGTGGCTAGCTGCAGAAGTATCGCGCGCCAAAAGACTTGCCAAACACGGTGCTTTACTTCTTTTCCCAAGTTCCAGTACGGAATCACATCCTTCGCACTTGCATTCTGGATGCTACAACTATCGACGCCTTCTCAGACGTTCTAACTCCGAAGATCAAACCAAGTTCAACTCACTTCTAGTGCGGCTTCGACACTCCAAATATCTAGGCGACTTCATCAACAGACATGAACACAGATTCAAGCTTCGGCATGTACAATTACATCTAACATATCGCACCGGTGTGGTGTTCCGCACTGTTGTTGAGTAAAAAGGGATCCTAGTTCCTAGTACACATAAATTGAGAAATCAGATAATGCGGTAATCGAACATCTTCTTCTTCTTGCATTCTGAATGCCTCACGATGTATTGTTGAACGATAACCTGCCGAATTTTCTCTTGATTTTGACGCGGATGCTGGTGCCACCAAAGAATGATAGCAATGCCGAAACCACGGTCCCACCCAAAGCTGTAGTCAGCGCTGTAAACTTCGACAGTAGCTCGACCTTGTCGTCGAACGGGTTCACAAACGGAGCACTACACAGTGAAAGCCCCACTACGAAGAAGTAGAACATGCTGATCACTGTGCCTCCAAAGCGTATCGAACTCCCCGCAGAAACAACAATCACAGCCAAGAAAAGCTTTGCAGGGATCAGCATGGGTTCGAATGAGAAGAGAAACCAGGACGCACTCTCGCGGTATTTGCTCACGAAGGCCACGAGCTTGACTTCCTCCAAGCTCTCTTTCCGGTTGGTCACAACAAGAATCTTGTAGGCCAGTTGGGTAATTGGGAGATACAAAGTCAGGCAACAAGTGATAAACAGCGGTGCTATCTTTGCTGTACTCGGGCTCTGCAGTGCCATTATTGTCCAGGTTGTTGCCTCGTGGCCATGCCGAACTCGATCGGCGGTTCGAGGCATCGACCGCCAGGTGGTTACGACCGCATACTGAAAGAAGGCGTGTATCGCGACGATGATGAAAAACAATATACCCGTGCCGACTGTGTCTATCATCTCGGTAACATAGCGTAGCAGCTCCGACGCATTGTAGATGTTTTTCAACCGGCTCAGCGCCGTCAACAACCGGGTGGTAGTGCCTAATGAAGTACAACACAGGGTCGTACATGGCCGAGAAAAATAACCCTGTGATCTGGAAGAAACAACGTATAATCTCGAGACGTAGCAGCAAGGGGGG
>JAHWLF010000707.1:0-11637 GCA_024679295.1 Phytophthora parvispora
CCATGAAGAAGAGCCAGCGCAAGAAGCAGATCGCAGAGGGCGCGGGCGCCGCTGCCACCGCCACGGAGAAGAAGTCCACGGGCGTGGTCAAGGTGGAGCCCATGGAGGCCATCAGCCGCCAGCTGCGCAAGAACATCGAGTTCAAGGAGTACGGCCCGGGCTCGCCCACGGTGGTGGCCATCCACTCCAAGTTCATCGCCATCGGCACGTCCAAGGGGCTCGTCATCATCTTCGACCACTTCCAGAACATTCGCCAGGTGCTGGGCAACACCAACGACGCGGACGGGGACGGACCCGTCACGGCCGTCGACGTGTCGCCCGGCAGCGACTACCTGGTGTGCGGCTACCAGAGCGGCCGCATCGTGCTCTGGGACATGATCAAGGGCACGTCGCTCAAGGCCGTGTCGGACGCGCACGAGAACCCCGTCGTAAGTCTGCGCTTCCTGAAGGACCAGAAGCCCGTGCTGGTGTCGGTGGACACCAACGGTCTCGTGAACAAGCTCAACTTCTCCAAGATGATGGGAATGGTGTACGTGGTGGACGTGGACCCGCTGTACGACGGCTCGGCGGGCAAGATTTTGTCCATTTCGGTGCTGCCGCAGTCGGCGGGCAACGCCAAGATCTCGTACCTCACGGACCAGTACTGTCTTGCAGCGCTGAGCACCGAAACGGTGACGTTTATCATTGCTATTGAGCCGGAAGTTCGCGTGATCTACCGGTGGGTCCGACCTGATGACATCGCGCCCGATGATCCCGTTCTACCGACGCTGGCGTTCGCCTGGATTTCTTTCCCTGGCAGCTCAAGAGCTCTGGCGCCGGTGCTTGCGCGAGGATGGGGCAACCGCGTGCAGTTCCTGGAGGTGGTTTTCCCTGGCGGCAAGAACCACTCGCACGCCCGCCATGGATTCCCGACTTTCGATGAGCACGACCAGATTGAATCTTCCAGTGCAGTTATGGCGGTGCAGTGGCTTGGTGACCAGGTGGTGGTGTACTTGAATTCGCACGATGAAATTTGCGTGTACGACGTGATGTCTCGCCAAGAGCTGGAGATTGTGGATGTGTCGTCTCTCGAACTGGTGTTCGCTTCGTACCGTGGCAAGAATGCTCGTAGTTTTTCGAACAGTTTCCGTGGCTGCTACAACATTTTGTATCTGCTCGGTCTTAAGGAGTTGCAGACGGCTCGCGTGCTGCCGTGGACACAGCGTATCGATTTGCTGGTGGATGATGGAGAGTGGCTCGAGGCACTTGCGCTTGCACTCGATCACTACGAGGGACTGAAAATTGCTGCAGCAGATCGTGCAGCAAGAGATCGGTTCCCGCCCGTGTTCTTCCGTGACAAGCAAAATGACCAGTGCCTTGTAGATATCTTGCATATGTGCCAGACGAATCAGCGCACGGGTGAAAAAGAGGATGTATTCCGACATGAGGAAAGCGCTGATGAGGTTCGTTGGGTGTGTGGTGAGGTTCCGTATCCGCCTGACATTGCCAAAAAGCTCGAGGAGACACTACAAAAGGCTCGCAGTGGCGAGGTGACGAAGAATTTTGTTCCTATCAGTGTGGCTGAACGTGTGGCAGATCTGCTGATGGAGTATGTTCGCCTTGCTATTGCTAATGCACCCGGCTCTACAGCTGCTGCAGGAGGGGAGCTGAGCCTCAATAAGATCGGAATGAAGCTCGACTTGGCGAAGAGCCACTACCAAATGCTGGCAGGCGTTTGCATCGAGTATTGCGCTCTTATTGGTCGCACAGACCTCCTTTTCGGCGAGATTTACACACGGTTCAAGGAGGCCAACAAACTTAATGTGCTTATCGAGCTGCTGGAGCCATACATTTTGTCAGAGAGGCTGCGTAGCCTTTCGCCGGTAGCAATGGAGGAGTTTGTCAGACATTTTGGCGAGCAGGGTAAACTTCCTCAGGTGGAGCAGTGTCTTCTTCACCTGAACGTGGCCGAACTCGACCTCGATACTATCCTGAAGCTCTGTCACGACAATGAGCTCTACTCAGCTCTCATCTACATTTACAACGAAGGTATGGATGACTACACAACACCCATCGACGTGCTTCTTGAGGCCTGCTCTGACGCCAAGGCATCAAAGCCGAAGCCCGTTGCAGAGCCAGCCCCGGCCCCTCGAGCTACCCGCGCGCCATCCGGTAGCCGTGTGAATAGCTTGGCATCGGCTTTCGGCGGTACCACTCGCACAGCCAGCTCTAAGGTTTCTATTGCAAAACCTGCCAGTTTGTCAGCGCGCGAGAAGGCTGAAGAAGAAGCGCTTAGCGGCCCACGGCGCCGCCGTTTGTACGGATACAAATTGCTTCTGTACATTTCGTACGCGTTGAGCGGTCGTACGTTCCCGAAGCACGAGCAAATATCGCCTCTGAAGCTAGGAAAGGTGCGCTCGCAGATCTGCTACCACTTGTTCGAAAAGGAGGTGGCAGGCTCTTCAACCCCTCGACCGTACCCACGACTTGAGACTCTTATTGATCTTGATGCTCGCGAGCTCTTCAACATCATGGGTCGTATGTTTGACACCCCTAGTGTTGAATTTGAAGGCGAGAAAAAGGACGGCACGGACCGCCCTACAAGCAGATACGACTCGGCTCGCAACGCGGAATTGACCAAGTGCCCAAGCCGTCTGTCGATTGTGCTTTCCCTTGCCGAGGTCATCTTTGATCCGAAGAGTCCATTCAGTTCTGTGGAGCACGCCCACTTCTTCATGTTCGAGGCTCGTCTTCTCAGTGGTGGTTCTATTGAACCGCAGGAGTACGCTGATGCACGTGCTAATGCTATCGGTGATGCCGGCTCAAGCAGTAGCGGCGCATCGATGATGGATTCGCTGATGAACTTCCTTGCCCTCGGTCCAGCATCTCTTCTGTCCAAGGGTTCCTCTGCGGTCTCAGCTGAAACCTCGCAAGAGGAAGGTTTCGACAAGGCTGGGCGCGAAGCAATGCTTGTACGTCTATTGACGAAGTTGAGCAAGGCCACGTACAACCACGAAGCTCTGTTGGCGAGTGTCATCCGCGAGAAGATGAACCGCGCCGCAGTCTTGCTGTACAAGGATAAGGGTGACTTCACCCAGGCTATTGCATCCTATTTGGCTGACGAAGACCACGAGTACCAGATGAATGCCTTTAGCTACATTCGCGTGGAGACAGACAAGGCAGTTGATGGCGAAGAGATGGAGAACCGCGATAGTAACGAGGGTGAGCCTACCCGTCGTCGTCGGAAGGTTATCGAAGAGGCGGTGCTCAACCATGCTCCCGCGCTCATGAAGACGGATGGTTACGCTTTCGTGACGCTGATTCTGGGCCAGTTCCCGAACTTGAACAACAAGGTCATCCAGAAGTTCCTGTCGATGGGCAAGGGGGGTGCAGAACTCGAGTTCCTTTACCTCAAGCAAGTGCTCATGGCCGCATCCGTCACGAGTGGCGGCAGTGCAAGTGACGAGGCTGATGTTGTCAAGGACCTGTTGGATCGCTCGAAACTACGTATCGCCGACGATCCTGCGGTGCAGGAGCGTTTCGTACGCCTTCTCTGCGAATTTGAACCTGCCGGAGTGTTCCCATACCTGGAGTCTCACGACAGCTACAAGGTGGACGCATGCTTGCGTCTCTGCAAGGAGTTCGCTATTACTGATGCCGAGGCATATCTGCTTGAACGCACGGGTGACGTTACTGGTGCGCTTACGCTGATTCTGCAGAGCTTGGAGCAGAAACTTAAAATCCTCAAGCCTGCTCTACGTGGATACAACGTCTCCGCTGCGTCTTCGTCCTCTACGACAGCATCTGACAGTAGCAGTGGTGCTGGCGGTGCTGGGTCGCTCACAGCGACGTCTAGGCACCAGTCGTCCGACCGCATCATTGATAGTGTCCAAGAAGGCAAGGACGCCATGAAAACGCTGGAAGTGGCGTTGACTATGTGTCAGCGTAACTCGCTTCGTAATCGTGACGAACAGGCCGAGAAGCTTTGGTTCACACTGCTGGACAAGCTGCTGCGTATCCAGAATTCGGTGAAGCGCAGCCTAGGCTCTAAGAGCTCGTCTCGGAATGTTCCTGTCACCAGGACTCACAGCAGTGGTGGAAGCAGTGGCCACAGTGCGATGACGGCCTTCCAGGTGGCTCTGAACGAAATGATTCGTTTCATCCTTGAGCGTATGGCGTCGTCGGTGTCGTTGAAGTCGATCTTGTTCAAGATTACGAACGAGCATGGCCGTGGTGCCTTCGGTGATTTCCGACCCACGATCTTCGGTATGCTTGACACGTACAACTACGAGCAGAACATTTACCAGACTGCCAACGCGCTGATCAGCGTGGATCTGTTCGACCAGATCACGACGCTGAAGCAAGCCAAGTCGCGTTGCTACGCCCCACCGTCAAATGTATGTGGTTACTGTCACGTAGCTCTCTCCAAGCCGCCATTCGGCATGGGTCAATCGGGCGCTTCTGGCACGGAGAAGTGGCATTTGCACACGTCGATGGTGCTGGTTATGTCAGGGCAGACCTTCCACGAGTCTTGTGGTAAGGCGTGGCAACAGGGCGTGGACACTAAGACTCCAGCCGCACGTGGAGCCGCTGCAGGCAAGCTCTCTCGAAACAACAGTTCTGTCAGTAGCATGACTAGCGACGGCATCGCTGGAGAAGATGAAGCAAGCAGCCGTCTGCAACGCAAGCAGCCCAGTACAAGACGGTATCTGGCGCGACTAAAGACCCAGCGCCGTGCATCGCGGCGGCAGGTGTCACCTCACGTGGTGTTAGAGAGTCTCATCCGCGAGGACAACGGACGCAACAAGTACCTCAAGAGCTCGCGTGCAGTCTTCTCTCTGCGACCGGACCCGGAGGTGGCTGCCAGCAAGGTCAAGAAGCGCCTGGGAACGCGCAAGCCTGGCTCGCTTCCTGTCGCGCCCATCCAGAAGGGCAGCATTTAAGGCGACGTCGATATGTTGAATTGAGGGAGCTGACGAGAATGTGTCCAAACACTGTTGTGCATGTTTTAGGGATAAGAGAAGAATGAAATGGATCCGCGGACTGTGTGCGCGGATCGCGTGTGCTTAGATGTTGCTTGTTGACAGTACTTTGCTGGAGAGCCGCCGAGATATCTATTTTCTTGTGTGTGGTCACAGGACGACGGCGAGTCGAAAGCATGAGCAGCGGCAAACCCGCCGCAAAAGCTGGAGGAAGCGTGATCTACAGCGTTGGCTTATGGCGGCTCGGCGACGATGGTTCCATTCACCGGCGGGGGCGACTCAAGTACTCGACAGGCGATGTGTACGACGGCGAGTGGGTCGATGGCAAGCGTCACGGCCAAGGAGTGCTGACATTCGGTTCCGGTGGCAGCTATACGGGTGAGTTCGTAAACGACCTGTTCGAAGGTTTTGGCGTGCTACGCGTTCCCAAATCGCAGCACCCGTTGACAAAGCAGTGGCTGCGTGGAGAGAAGTATGAAGGCGAATTTCTACGCGGCCTCAAACATGGCAGCGGTACCTGGCAGACTCGTAGTGGTGACCAGTACGATGGCGAGCTGAAGCAAGGGCTGTACGATGGTCGAGGAGTTTGCGTCTACGGAGCGTCGGGCGATGTATATGATGGGGAGTTTGTTCATGGTCTGCGTCACGGACGCGGTGAGATGCGCTTTCGCAACGGATCGACATACAGCGGAGGTTTTCGCCTCGACAACTTTCATGGCTTCGGTCGGATGTCGTATGGAGCTGGGGGCATCCATGGCACTTACGTTGGGGAGTTTGCGGACGGTAAACGGCATGGACAAGGAGTGAGGGTCTATGGCAACGCCGAAGCTAACAAAAGCAACAGGAGACGATACGAAGGCGCGTGGGAAGACGATGAACCTCACGGTGCCGGCGTCCTTGAACGCGATGGGTGTACTGCTGTGGGGATATTTGAGTGTGGTCTACAGAAAGGCCCTGGCGCAATGCGCTTTGCAAATGGGGACACGTACGACGGGGGCTTCGAGAATGGAGATCTTCACGGTGAAGGTCGCTATGTGTATCGGAACGGAGGAGTGTATGAGGGTACGTTTGTACGGTCCAAACGTCATGGTAAAGGAACACGCAGGTTTTCAAATGGTGATCGATACGAAGGAGACTGGGTGGAGGACCAGATGCACGGTCGAGGCTTGCACACGAGCACAATAATTGTGAAGCCTCGAGGCAAAAGCAAGGCAAACGGAGGGCGAGGAGTCTTGATCTACGACGGAGAATACTGCTGTGGGCATCAAACTGGCGAGGCCCGCATCATCTATGAGTTTACACCGGGTAATCCTGAGGCGGAAGAACGACCGGAGACTGAAGCTCCAATAAGGAAGCAAAAGGATTCGTCAGGTGATCCTGAGCAGCAGAAGCGATTGATTTGGGAGTGGAACAGCGAGTATGAATTTCCCGCGGACTCCGATTGCTGGCATCGCGGACGAGGCCAAACGACGTATGAAGGTGGTGTCCTGCGTGGCCGGTTCCACGGGCAAGGCACATTACGATCGCCTGATGGGAAATTGTGGCGTGGTAACTGGGCGCACGGACAGCTTCATGGTCGCGGTGAGCGGGTTTACCTTCCTTTGGAGTTCGATACGCTCATGACGAAGGACATGCTGGAAAGGGACACCCCTGGCATAGCTTTGGCGGCAGGAGGCCCGATGGGGCTGTATCGAGTGGTCCAGTACGTTGGAGAGTTCGTGAAAAATGTTCGGCACGGCGAAGGTGAACTGCTGTATACAAATGGCTACCGTCTTCATGGTCACTTCGTGAACGGCTTCGTCGATGGCGTAGCGTGTTATGGTTTCGGCGGGCAAGAAGAAAATGCTCGATGGAGATATGGCGAGTTTGTTCACGGCGAGCGCAAACGATGGCTCAGCGAGGAAGAGGAAGCGGCGATACTGAAGCAGAAGAAGGACAAGGAAGCCGCCGAAGCACGTCAGCAGTCCCTGCTACGAGCGTTGGTGTCGCGGTAAGACAAACCATTGGCATTTCAACTCCAACACAGCTTTATTCTATCACAACGGCACTACCTCTATAGTTCTTCGTGACCCTCAAATTGTCCTTCTGGCTTGCCACCATCTTGCTCTTGCTGCTTCGGGAATCGCTGGACCAGCGCAATTTCGTCGAGCAGAGCGTCTTCTTCCTTAGTTTCGCACGCCGCCGGCGTCTCGAAGCGGACCTCATACTCACACATTTCACGTTCCTCCACGGCAACAACGCGATTGGTAGCACCACACGACAGCTCCACACGCGTTTGACGCTCTTGTCCATTAGCACAAGGCTCACCATGGTTGTAGTCCTGCACACGTGCAAAGCCGGCAGAATCCAGCCACTCATTCCAGATACCCAGACCAATGGGGCGTGGAACCTCTTCCTCCTCCCCATTCTCATCAGCCGCAGACACCCCGACCTTGGTTTGGCGTTCTGCCTTGGTCCACTTTGGATACGACGGCTCTGCCTGCGTGACATTCTGAAACGGGCAAAACACCATCTCATACTGGCGAGGGATGACATTGGGGGTGCCACCCTTCAGCTCCTTCTCGTCCACCGTGTACGAGAAGCACTTGCCCACGAGCTCAGAGAACGCAGGCTTCCACGCCGCGTCCGTGAATGTACCCGGGTCAACCACTCGACTCTGGACATACATGACGTACTGCACTGTGCGCAACACACTGTACGACTGCTCCAGGTGTCCCCGCAGCTCCGGGTTGTGCTGCACGCGGCGTTGCAGGTCTTCAAAAGCTCTCTGTCCGGCCTGGTACGACTCTGCCAGGCGTTCAAAGTCCTCGTTCAGTGTCTCCACCTTGTCCACAGCTCGGGCCAAGTACACCTTCCTGGTCCTCTGCCCTCTCTGCAGCACGTCCAGCCTCCCTCTCAGCCTCTCCAGTCTCTGCTGCCACTGCGTCTGACAAGTGTCGGCACACAGTCCCTCCCTTTCATCGCTGCCGTCGCAGCAGTCGCACACGCCGTCACCTGCAGCAGCCAGCGACACCAACTTGTCGTCGGCTTTGCAGCTGAACTGGCGGCTGAACGGAGGCGTGGACGAGCCCAGCAGCACGTGGGAGCACGCCGAGGTGTTGGGCTCGTCGCTGCCGTCCTCGCAGTCGCAGTAGTCGTCGTCCACGCGCTCCACGGGCAAGGAGTCCACGCAGATTTCACTGCTGTGCTTGGTGCCAGTCCCCGCACCTGCGTGGAGCTGCTGCGAGAGGCTCAGGATGGCGTCGTCGTCCATGAAGTCCCAGTCGTCGTCCTCCTCCTCCTCGTCCGCGTCCTCGTCCGCCGCTTCGCCGATGCCGAAGCGCTTGAAGCCGCCCGAAGGCGCGTGCGCCGCCGCCACACTCGGCACCTGCATGGCCAGCACCAACATGCAGGCGATGGCCACGATCACGGCCACCAGGAAGGCCAGCAGCGAGCGCTTCACGGAGCTCGGCGCCATGGTCGCGAATGCCACGTCGCGAGCAGCTACGAACGCTTGTGATTGGACGAAATGGGGATTACCACGCCGACAAAGATGACCGACCTGGGCAACGACGACAGCAATGTTTGGTGGATTGTTGGCAACGTTTTGAGTTAATATTGGACGATAGCGTTAGTATTTCTGCTGCACTACGGGTAGTCTGGCTTTGCTTGAGCTGGGGCTTGAGATTCTGTCATAGGAGCGGTGTCGCTGGGCTGGCGGCCAATGTTGTGGACTGCGGAGCACTGCGTCGCTTGGCTGGGTAGAGGGCGGAGATCGGCGAGCTGATCTCCTCTCCGTCGCTCAGCTCGATGAGCTCGTCCTCGGTGCTCGACTCGGGAGATCTGTGGCCGCGTTTGTCGCTGTCGTCCAGCAGGTTGCGTCCGCCAGACTCCCAGTCGTCCTCGTCGGATACATCGATCCACTCGTCCACGACGTCCTTCTGCACGGCTTCGTCGACGCCTTCAGTCCCGAGTAGCTGCTTGTCTGCGTCAGGTACTTCGACCTGAGGCTTGCCCAGGACAAAGCGACTCAGCCCCACGAACGGAGACGCACCCATACTCAGCAACTTCACCACCACTCGGCCCACCAGCACCACCACAAGCCTCGCGTACGCGAAAAAAACGCCCACCACGCCCATGGCGAAGCAGAGTTTGAGCAGGAAGAAGCTTTGGATGAGACCCGGCGTGAGGAGAATGATTGATTGATTTGATTGGTCGGTATCATACTACTTCAACGTGTACCCCTTGAATGGTACCATTGTGACGTCAGTTTTGGCTCGAAAGGGCACGAAACAACACTGGTGGTATCGCAGTTGACAATTAGCGTTGCTGCCTCGACCATGACAGGACGGAGGACATACGGCAAGGATGACCGAGGTACCAGACGCTACAGCAGTAGTGAAAGCAGCGAGAGCAGCGAAAGTGAGGTCGAAAGTAGCTGCGAGAGCGAAATCTCCAGTGATGGGCTCGATCTAGGGCTCGACGGGAAGAGCGAAGCGCAGCAGAAGTTCAAGCGACTGCGCCGCATCTTCCTCAATCGTCCGCCGAAGAAGAAGACGAGAGAAAACAATCAGCAGCGGCAAAGGGGCAGCCCGAAAGATAGAACGACGTCGCGTGTGGAGCGAAAGCTTTCCAAGACTAGCTGTGAGGATCGACGGCAGTCCGTGGATCGTCGGAGAGACAGCGTTTCGAGCGATAGCAGCGCAACAACCGATGGAAAAGCGCTGGAAAGACTAAGTCAGCCCATGAACTCTGCGAGGCCACTCCAAACAGCTATTGATCAGTACATGAATTCTCTGTGGGAGCAAATGAAGCGGCATTCCGCTCAGCGCGACTCCAGTACGTTTCACCGCTGTGTATTGGTTTGATCTCTTCGACTCTGTCTGGGGCTCTAACGGTTTCTGGATAGATACCAGTCAGGTGCAGAGCATGCTTGAGCAGGCTGTAGACGAACTCCAGTTCGTCAAGCATCAGGAAGAACGCACGCTGGAGAGCCAAGTGAGACTTATTCGAGAGGTAGGTGCACCTGCGAGTGTTTCGCACGGTCATGGCTAGCGATATTGATTTTCTTTCATCCTAGAGCTACGCGTTACGCCTGGAAGTCTTCCAGCAACAATACCTAAACAAGGTTGCAGAGATTGAAGACGAAATGTACTCCTCGATCCAAAAACGACAAGAAGAATGCGATGCAATCGTCCTGGCGGCTGCTAGGAAACTCCAAGATCAAACGCAGCAAGCGCTGCTAAAGGATTTGGCCGTGAATAATGAGACGTTAGACCAGAAACTCGGCTCCAGCTCTGTCTCCACCGGGAGTAGCTCGGCAAGCTCGGCCAAAGCGCGGCGGCTCCAAAGCGTCCGACCACTTCGTCATAATCCACTTCACTCTCCGCGGCGTGCAGTGCCGTCGATAAGACAATCATCTCCGGTTTCCAAGCAGCGAGCTAAACTGCAAGCGCTGGAAGAAAAGCTAGCAGCACTTTCGCCCGAGTCATTGACTCGCGTCAAAAGCGAACTGGCCACTCCAATTCGTCGCAGCAACCATAAGAAGACAGCGGCGAAGCACAACCGAGTATCCGAACCATATTCTAACCGTTTGCCAGGCAGAGGAGATCACAGTCCTGACAGTCCGGCTACTCGTGAGATGGAAGTTGAATGGCAAGCCTCACCGTTGTCGCCACTGCGAAAAGGTCCTTCGTACTGGAAAAACGGCATTTCGCTCGAAGCTCAGGATGAAGTCGAAGTTTATCAACCCAGACCAAGCCGTTCCGTAGAGACTGACGATGCCGCCACGAAGAGAAGGCGAGCGCCAACATCTCAACTGAGTCGACGATTTCTTCGACCCGAAGAGGAAGAGGAACTGCGGCATCTTCGAACGAGTATCGGTCTCGCAAAAGACTGGATGGCGAAGAACAGTCAAACGTAGCAGGCAATGCAGAGTATTGGTAGATCGAACGAGCGCAATGGAAACCAAGGCAGGGACGGGGTCAAGCGCGAGCGCTAAATATTCTAATTACACGTTGATCATGGCCGAGATGCTGGCCAACGCCGCCTTGTGTTTCTCGCGCTCGAGCAGCATGACGACCGTGGTCTTGCTGCTCTTGTCCACGCGTTCGCGCTCCGTGAGGGGGGTGTCGAAGGAGAAGCTGATCTCCGCCTCCTGCTCCAGGAACTCGTCCTCGAAGTTGTGGAAGAACTTGGCCGTCTGCTCGTAGGCCGTCTTGGACTTCTTGCCCTTCTTGGCGCCGCTGCTGCCGCTCTTCTCCTCCGTGCAGGTGGCCAGGATGAGGAAGTAGTCGAGCTTGAAGCTGTCGCGCAGCTCCTGCGTGTCCTCGTTCTCGATGGCCCACTCGATGTCCTCGTGCAGCGCCGAGTGCAGCGCCGGCACCAGCTGGTACGGCAGGTTCACCATGCGCTCGTTGAGCACGAGCCCCACGCTCTTGGACGCGAGGATCTGCTGCAGCTTGGGCAGCTCCGCGGGCGGGCACTTCTTGGTCACGTACTGCAGCACCTGCTGGATGCTGGTCTCGTTCGCGAAGCTCTTGAGGTTGAGCGCCGTGATGAACCCGTACACGTCGTCCTCGCCCTCCACGCAGACCATGGTGCCGGCCGTGACCTGCCCCACGACGGCGTTGGCCAGCCCAGACACGTCGAAGGGCTGCGACGGCGGCAGGTAGGCCAGCAGGAACTGCTTCACGCT